>OX940982.1:24452754-24607737 GCA_954871275.1 Leptopterna dolabrata | reverse complement strand
GGGTCGAATTAGTTCCGTGTTAGAAGGTTCCAACCTAGCCAATCACCTCAAGTTGCGACTTATAGCATTAAAAAAAAAGCTGTAAGAGCGATTTTTGAAAGAAGTATTCGCGCTATTGTGTAAAAAGATGATGTAGCGAAAAACTATACCGCTTCGTATAATTTTATCGTTTTTCATGATTGTAGCCATTTTTGACTGTAAGTCAAATTTGACCCTCTCTTTTGAGGAAAATATTTTTATCGTCGAAGTAATTTCTATCGTGAATCGCCATTCCACACTACTTTAGGTGAATTAATTTAGCCCTTATTACCAATTTTGACCCCCCAAAAATCCCAATTTGATCCCTGTTCTGTATGGGAATAAACTGGAATGGTCTTTTCCTATCCTTTCTCACCCTTCCTTACCACTTTCAGTGAATTTATATCAGTTACTCGCGATTTTAGCCGTTTTTACCGATTTTTGACCCTCTAAAAGCTCAGATTTGACTACCAACCTTAAAATTTTTAAAAATCTCAATCAGCAGTTTAGCGTCATCATGATCGACCTTTACGCCGAATCTTCTCGTATTTTCCTTATTAAACGGTAGGTATGTCTTGGGGACAGCACATGGGTCGAGCGTGGTGGATGCTATTTATGGCTGATCGTAATGGTACCTAGTAGTTATCGTTGCGTTTTAGATACGTTAATGGTCCTCACCATACTCGGATAGATCCACCCGTTGAGCCTTATCCATCCGTACCAGTCCTCGATATTCGTATGAACATATATGGTACCACGTATGAACATACATGAACATAACACGATACGTATAAACATATCTGAGTATGGTTCGGATTAATAAAAGCCAACTTTATATTATGGTATCTTAACGGCCGAGTTCTTATATTTATGTATGACTGCTTGAAGGTTTTGGGCGAATTTTTCCTGGGCCAATGTTTTTCGCTCCTACGAAGTCTTAATAATTATACTCAAGTCCGCATAACTGTAACTGGATGTGAAAACATGGATACGTCTTAACCTTCATTAGGAGGTTAGGAAGCGAGTGTACCCAGACATGTGTGAGAGCCTACTTGAACTCATCTGTCAACTTGGTACATGGTTGACGCCAATGCCTACTGCACATTCATGCCCCCCCCCCCCCCCCCCTCCCAGTTAATAGAACATGGCTGTATTACCCATCCCTGGTAAATATTGATCATCAAATTAAACCTCTATTATTTAATTATTTATTCTGTTCAGGTGGCGTTGTGGTTTGATCTTGACGACCTTGCTGTATATGATAGTGAACTGGTTGAACCCATTATAGAGAACGCTCGCCGGTACACTAACATGATCGCTGATATTATCCAAGAAATTTTACCTACCTATAAAACCCAGAGAGTGAGTTGATTTTTACGATTCATCTCAGCTACCAATTTGAGTCTGTGGTATAAGAAAACGTCGGCCATCCCGGACATTGACTCCAAAGGCACATTCGCTCTCTTTACTCTCATTGTAGGTAATTTATTTTGGTAAACTCATAACAGTGTTGCTTTTTCAATATTTGCAGTCTGTAGCTAAAGACGCTCTCGACATTTACATCGAACATCGTATTTTGGTTGAAGAGCAAAGGAGGGCTGCTACTGGAGACCGAGGCCAGAGAGATCCTCACAACCAGTATCCTCCAGAACTAATGAGACGATTGTCAGTATCTACTTATTTTTGTTACGTTTCATTTTATGTACCTGAGAACGTCTATATGTTTGCTAAATGTTGGCTTCAGTGAAAGATCGCTTGACGTCTCACCTCTCTTGTATTCTCATCGCGATCGTTATTGCAAGTTGAGAGGTTCACTTATGCCCTTTTTCTCCAGTGAAATTTACCTCAAGAATGTCCCTGGAAGCCAGCCTGTTCCAATCCGGGAAGTGAAGGCCCAATATATCGGAAAACTGGTCACAGTGCGCGGAGTAGTCACACGTATAACAGAAGTGAAACCCCTCATGATCGTTGCTACCTACACCTGTGACACTTGTGGCTCTGAAACCTACCAGTTGGTGAGTGGACGGTGTGAGGTACCTTATTTCTTGTAGTTGGTGCACAACCAAACGCCATTTCACACTTTTCTACGTTTGTCTAAAATTTGCTGTGAGTGAGCCACACATGCGGCATGCGCTGAGCACGTTCACAGAATCCGTTGTTGCATGGGCGGGTAGGCGTCTAATCGTGGAGCAACAAGCATGCGATGTTCGCCATACCCGTTTTTTTGTTTATTATTTTCAATAATACACCTTTGGAATCGTCCCCCCTCCCCCCCCCGCAAAATTTTATGGTTTACGTTTCAAGGTGCATAGATTCAAAAAATGCAATGTCCGTCCTCCGCATCATCACTATTTTATTTTCGGTTTAAAAAAAATCGTTCTTTCGCATGCAAGCTCCACTTGGACCCTAGTTGCACTTTTCAGCCCGATGTTATGGGTGAAAAATGGGTGTAAAAATAGGATTTTTTGGTATTTTAGTAACATGAGCTTGTGACGTATCGTTTTGCGTGTTTTTTTAGGACGATGAGGCCAAATATGAAGTCGATTTTAACCAGAGGTCCAGAGGGGTTCTAACGAAGTTTCAGCCTTAAATTTACGTTAAATTTTGGTCTAAAGTCGTCTTTCTTCCGCACACAGTTCGTGTCCCCGTTTAGGAACACATTTAGGTCCTATTTGTGCTCCAAAGCTCGGCAGCCCGATCGGGATACACCCAGGGGTGTTATGGGGGAAAATGGATGTAAAAATAGGGGTTTCGAGTGTTTTTTAAAGGTTTTAGTGAACAGGAGTTTGTGAGGTATCATTTTCCATGATTTTTAGGGTGGGAAGACCGAATATGAAGTTCGTTTTGACCAGAGAATGAAAATTTGAGTTGTAACGAAGGTTCAGCTCCCAAAATTCATTTTTTATTATTCAAAAACCTGAGAAATTTTCTAAAATCGCCATAAATTTGTATAATAACACTAGAAGTAGTATCGACAGGCGATTCAAGACAACTAAATGGCACTGTCAGTGATCAAAGATAATTTGTATAAAAAAAGTTCGTGTTTTTGGGGGCCAAAATTGGTCGAAACCATCAAAAATAGCAATTTCTATTATAGCTCATGAGTGAAACAATAAATGAACAGCCAAAATTTCTGTTGGTAGGTATGCCCAATAGAATAATAAACACATGTGAAAAGGACTTCATAGCGTTTTTTACATTCGACAATGTCGAGCACCATTCCCGACCACACATTCAGCTGTATGCATTTATGAAAAACTTAATCTCTCCTATGCATTTTTCTCTGCCTGTGAACGACATTATTTTTATCCTCACCTTCAGAAACTATGATTCACAGCCATGCGCCGAATTGTGTTAGTGTCGGAAGGTGTACGGTAATTCACCGGTCTATACACCTGTGTACAATGTGCCTAATTGTATGGTAATCTAAAATATGAGTTCACTTGTAGGAATCAGGAAAGGAGGTAAAAAGAAGAAGAAGAACGTTAGGTATAGAGATTTCTGATATTTCTGTCCCTGCCTCAGCCATGAAATATACACACATGGAATGGTTCTGCGAGTATCTTCATGACAGTATGGTTGAAGCTACAGGTCGAGACTGCAGAATTGCAGCTGCTGTAATAAATTATAGGTTTGTCGTCCATGAATTAGTTTGATAACACACGACTTAATAGGGGGCGAATATTCGTCCTTCGTGAGACTAACTAGGTACTAAGGCGAGTAGCTTTCCACTCTGTGAATATCTGGCGCTTGGCGAATGCTGCATGTGTTGCCCTGCCTTGAAAATAGTAACGGTATTAGAGAGTTAGAGGTTAGTGGTTTGATCCCCCATACAGTGGATACATGGGAGGTGTTGATTTGTTATGTACATCATTATATTTCTAGGTAAACTCTATGTCGTTCATGCCTGTAACATCTTGCCCAACGGAAGCATGTAAAGCATCTAAAGCCGGAGGCAGACTCTATTTGCAATCACGGGGTTCAAAGTTCATCAAATTTCAAGAAATTAAAATCCAAGAACACGTGAGTACCAGTAGTGTCTCTGTCCTAGTTCATAGGTACTGTTATCTGTTATAACACCTAATAGTGAAATATGGATACCTAATATAATAACGAGTTATTGCTATGTCATGCTGTTTAGGGATAAATCATAATTTATTCAGTCACTCTTCAGATTGTAGTTATTATGGGAGATAATGTTGAATGTATAATCAAGAATGTTGATATACCGATGAATTAATGAGGTTCTCACCTATTTTAATACCTTGGTTGATGCTGAAAGGGATTCCCTTTGAAACGTGTGAACTATGCCTTACAGTCCTTGGGACTAATAGGTACTATGGTACGAGATAGGGGTAAATCATCCCAGGCGTGGGCTTTGTGGGGGGGAACCTTACCGAGTGGGAAATATTTTGAGCTGACTGACTTGACGAGCAGTTATGGAGAAAGAATGGGCAGTTGTTATGTGTCAGAATTTTGCATCGTTGGCATCTGAATCGGATTGAAACACGCCTACTTTCAGGTCGCTCATTGTGTTATGGTGAAAATAACGGATAGAAAGACAACAGGGCCTTCCTATATGACGTCCTAAGCGTCCTTTCCAGTCGTTTTTTGCACACATCTAATCTCTGGAATTTTAATTTACAGTTGAGATGTGCTTAGATCGTAGCTTGGGTTGTTGAGCTAAAACGTCATCAGGGGAGCATAAGGGGGTGCTGCTAACCTCATGTCTTGTTGTCTTGTTACCTCGTCTGCTAGCTGGAAGTACCACCTAAGGTCAATCGAAGATGTGATACTAACGTCATAGCGCCCAACAGCCTTATCAGGTGGAATAAACGGGTTCCCGTGAGATCACTGAAGTTAAGATACCTCGGGCGTTGTTAGTACTTGGATGGGTGACCACCGTGACACGCAGCTGCACGTAGCTGTTGGACGAACCCCTCTCCACTCAAGGGAGTGAGGCGATGAGTAGCCAAGTGAAGAGCGAAATGATTGGATATAATTAAGATGCTCTCATTGGTGGACTGCTGATCATGTCCGCGATGCTGGCAGGGCAGTCGGGCGAAAAGCCCCAGTCTGGAATGGCTGTTTACTTTACATAACTTTTTACAAACATCACATTATAATGGCAAGAAAATAAGCTTCTTTATTGACTATTTTCTGTTATTGTTGAATAGAATAGTCCCTGTTGTTGGTTCTCCAACTCAAGCATCTGCAGTTGACATTTCCTCAAGACTTGAGATGGAGAGAGACAGAAACCCATCATTGTGTTGAGTGAGACCAGCAGAGTCAATTACTCTAGGTCTATATTTGAGAAATTCGATACATTCACATTTACTTGGGCACCACTGTAAACTCAGACTATGATTGCATTTTAGAAATAGGCGGCAAACTATTGGCAGGTATGTAATGGATGAGGGGTTTATCCGCTCAACTACGCTACCCATACAGCGTAGTTTCCTCCTTTCCATTCTCAAGAAAGGTAGGGAGGCAGTGTGACAGCTGCCCCCAGAGACACTGGTTTGTTTATAACGCAATGCCTCCAAGAGTTGACTATTCGTTTTCGCGAATCGACCGCCCCTTCAGCCGCGTGTCAAAAAGATCGGGAAGAGCCCGGATCCAATATGGACGGGATTCCGATATACCGTCACACTCCTCTCCTTAAAAACATACTTATTTGAAGAAGAAGTATATGAAGTTAATAGTGACCCGGGACTGAAAGTAGTATGGAGTTCTGATTCAGGAATGGTTCATCTGAAAAACTCCAAAGCTGATAGCTTCCATCGTAATGGTGCTACTGAGAATTATTTACTGGTGGAGAACTTGGCTCCTTATAAATATCGCTTGGCGGACTTGGACACAAATAGAAAAATCCAACATTTACAAATAGAAAAATCTTCGCAGAATCTAACATATACCTACCTCCTGGTATATCAGTATAAGTAGTGGAGATGCCAGAAGAATAAGGAAATCTTGTACGAAGAAATCGACGTTGTCAAGTTCATAAAGCTGGGAAGCCAGCGATGGGCTGGGCATTGTGTGATAATGAGGAAGAAGACCCAGCCTTGTTCAACTGAAACCCAAGTGGAACTAGAGGCAAAAGAAGACCGAAGCTGAGGTTGATGTCGAAACTGGAGAACGGCAGTATAGAATCAAGCAAAGTGGAATGAAGTCCTGAAGAAGGCCAAGGCCCATCTCGGGCTGTAGCGCCAAATAAGAAGAAGGATAGCTAGTCGACAAGCAGCTGTCCTCAACAAATGCTAATAATCCAGAAAAATTTTCCCAGTCCGTCTGATTCTTCTGAAAATCTCGGGATGGTTGAAGATGATCTATACTTGATCATAGTTGTTGATCCGGATTTACACCAGGCGCACATTGTTTTCAAACGCCGTTTAAAAACACCTTCAAACATGACATTTAAAAAAATGCATTTGCTAGGATGGCTGATGTAATTTTAGAGCTCAGTATTATACGAGGCGTTAGAGTGCAGTGAATAAGATGGGAATGGTCCTAAGTCTGTTGTGTCATCAGAAGCAGATAAAGATTAGTCCCTCAGATTCAATTTAATTGTGGTTCTCGTGTCAAAAACTAAGATGGGGAAAGCTCGGATCTCAGCAGTTCTAATAGAATCATTTGGCCCAGACTCCGTCTTTTATGTAGGTACCTACTGTATGACACTGGGAGTTAGTAGTGCCTTGTTATTGAACCTCAGTGAATTTGAGATTTTCTTGCTCAACTTGCTGCTTGTCCCAGTGGGCTTACTGAAAATCTATAGAAACGCGTTTTTCTATAGAAAATGCTTTATTATATGAATTTTCTGTATCTTAATATAGCTAAGGATTTTAGGTTTCAGGAATGAGAACAAATAAATGAGATTTATTTAACCAGGAAGCTTGTATTATCCTTTAAAGGTTTGGCTCAAGAAAGTTCTAGGGAATTAGAAATTAGAAGGAAATTAGAATACAGGGGTTGTACTGCAAGGGTAAAGGACAGGTGCGTAATTGGAATGATATTCAGATGGCTCACCATTTAAGGCTTCAAAGCAAATAACTAGTCCTTGGAGGTTCCAGGAGGTGTCGAAGCTAAGGAACTGCTCCTCAGAGTTCCAGATATTCCAAAGGAGCAGTTCCCATGACGATGTTGCCTGGCTATCGTAACACAATGACTACGCACGGTTTCTTTCTCCAAACCATCATAATTATCCTTTGAAGCCATTATTCAACTCCAATGCTTTTTTGGTGTATTAGAGCGATCAAGTTCCAATGGGAAGTATCCCCAGATCACTGACAGTGTTCTGTCGGGGGGAGAACACACGGCTTTGCGCTCCTGGAGACCATGTCGAGCTCACCGGGATCTTCCTACCTCTTCTGCGGACTGGTTTCAAACAAATAAAAGCTGGATTGCTCTCCGAAACATTTCTGGAAGCTCATGTAAGTAAAATAATGGTATTTGACTGTCCGATTGATGAAGTTCGTTATGTGTAGATCCCTTAGTTTGAGGCCTACTTTCACCTTGATACACGCTAAATTCACTCACATGCCAGCAAACTGTGATTAATGACTGTTATTATAGTGCCCGGTATTCTTTCGGTTTCTAGAGAATCATCAATCTCAATAAACAAGACGACAAGTTGTCTGAAGGGGAGCTGACAGAGGAAGAAGTTAAACAGATAGCCTGCGAGGATTTTTACCAAAAGTTAGCTATGAGTTTGGCCCCAGAAATCTATGGGCATGAAGATATAAAAAAGGCTCTTCTCCTGTTGCTTGTGGGCGGTGTTGAACGCAGTCCCGATGGCATGAAGATCAGAGGTAAATTTTGAATTTAAATAATTTCAACTGTTCAGGGTTCACAATTTTCCTGGGTCTTATGGAACACTGCTATTTTTTACGAATCCGTTAATCATTTTGAAAATCCAATAAAAAAATTTTCCTGTAGAATACGATCTGGAATGAAAAATATGGGGTTCCGATCAGAAATAAGCTCATTATTCAAGTATTTATTGCGTTTGTGCACAAAAGTGCTCATGCATGACTTGCGTCAATGCTGCAAATCATGCATGATTCTTTGGAGTCAGGGCCCAGTCAGAGATGGAAGTCACTCAGGAATCATCAGAACAGTCTACAACATATCTTGCAATGTATTTTTGTGAACGGTTCTGTCTGGTGTCTTCTATTTAGATTGATGAATAAATGAATAAATCCTAGTTGTTGATCTTGAGATGAAAATTCATCAGTAGCAGTTACCTTTTCAACCCAGAGAACAGTTCCAACATCTTTTCAAAAGACGTTTCAACATCCATAGCAACTTCTGGAGGTATTTCATGGTGTTCAATGAATGTGGCCTTGACAAAAAAAAAAAATTGCCATTGATTTCCAGGGAACATCAACATCTGCTTGATGGGAGACCCTGGTGTCGCCAAATCCCAGATGCTCTCATACATCGAACGACTCTCACGAAGGGCGCAGTACACGACGGGACGTGGATCGTCAGGCGTCGGTTTGACGGCAGCCGTAACCAAAGATCCCCTCACCAATGAAATGATCCTCGAGGGAGGTGCTCTCGTATTGGCCGATCTTGGCATCTGCTGTATCGACGAGTTCGATAAAATGGCAGAATACGACAGAGTGGCCATACACGAAGTTATGGAACAACAAACTGTGTCCATTGCTAAGGTTAGTTACGATCGTGTGCGATCTTACTACTAAGGTGTGGTGTGTGTGTGTGTGTGTGTGTGTGTGTGTGTGCGCACGTGTGTGCATGTGCGCGCGCTTGCGCGTACGCGTCATGGCTGGCCTCTATTAAGAAAGGGATGTGTTTATAGCATTCATTGTATTAGTTTATTTGTAGGTATAGTTTTTTTTAGACATTACTATAATAATATTATAAATTGATTTGCTATGAATAGAAGGGATTTTAAAGTACGAACCTGAGCTTTTTCTGGCTTTCAGTAAACCCCACACTTCTGAGGCTTACGAAGTTATAGCCATGACCACCGAACTAAAAACCTTTGAACCACCGATTGAGTGAATCTAGATGTCTCATAATATGGAAGTTATTGGTGGTAACTTTTGCTACAGTTTCTCCTTTTTCCACATAATATTTATGTTTATAGCATTCATGCAGAGAACAAAGGCCACATGTACCTACATATGTCACCTCATCCCCCCCCCCCCTCCCATTCTTGGTATTGCAGTACTACCTTGATTGGAATCCTCATTCTCAGTGGCGCCATCTTGGAATTCGACATTTGATTGGTTATGATTCCGCTCACGGATTCCAGCTCCGTACTGCCATGTGCAGGTCTGACTGTGGAAAACATTCCGGCAAACGCTTTGCCATACCGGATTGCCGCACCTGATTTCTGCCCCATGTGAACCTAGCTTTAAAGTATCCGTGGGCTCGTCACTCGTCTTGTGTGCTGTAGTCCTGTTCTTGAGAGGGGGCTGTATGGAAGGCCTTGCCTACAGTAATACTCAATCGATAATGGTTTTTTCTACAAAATTAATATATTTCTCCCATTAGTTGGCGATAAATTCTGGTGACTGATGAAATCAATAAATGATCTTTACTCGGATTTCAGGCCGGCATAATGACCCGACTTAACGCCAGGGTGAGCATTCTAGCAGCTGCTAATCCGGCCTTTGGCAGATATGATCCCAAAAAGACGGTCGAACAGAATATCCAGCTGCCTGCAGCTCTACTTTCCCGTTTTGATTTGCTGTGGCTCATCCAAGACAAACCTGAAAGGGAGAATGATCTGAGGTGAGTTCATTTCCATTTCTTCAACGATCCTCAAGATGCGGGGTCGTTCTGCAAGTACCTACCTAGTAGAAGTTTGAATGATCAAATTCGCTGTTATCACTTAGAACCAACCCGTCCCATTCGCTGGAATGGGACACACTTTGCAAGTGCTTTTTCTCTATTTCTACACCTCATCCAAAGGATGGAATGTGATTTGATGTTGAACAAATGCTCTACGACTTTGATTTGGCCATGAAATTTCCTATTTAAAAAACCGTCACTTTTACCCCCACCTCCTATCTTGAGGCAACACATGTGTCAAAGAAAAACAAAGAACTTTTACAGTAGCGATACAGTGCTGAACTACTAATCAAATATTGGTTTCTATTCTGATTATTTTCTGTTGCAGGTTAGCTCAGCATATAACTTACGTTCATCAAAATTGCAAGCAGCCCCCTACGCATGTCGAACCTTTGGATATGTCCTTGATGAGGAGGTATATTGACCTTTGCAAGAGGAAATCTCCTGTCATTCCTGCTAGTTTGTCCGATACCATTGTAGAAGCCTACGTTAAAATGAGGAAGGTCAGTACTCGTTGTAAATACGATTATAATATATGTTGTTTATTCTAACACAGGTTGACTTGTTCGAGAGTCATAGTGGACTCCTGGCTGTACATTTCCAAAGTGAACTCCTCCTGTGGTCAAACATGGAGGTTCCGACTGAAGAGATGTTGGGTCTTCTGTGTCACACAGAACCCAAGTGTTGGGCTCTGTCCACTTGGCCAGTTGACATGGTGGACTAAGATGTCTCAGAGTATATTCGCGATTTCAAATAAGGATGTGCAATGTCGAGGTTCCCGTGAAAAATATTTTCGTTCAAAAAGAACCTACGCATCATAGCTTGAAAAAAAAGTAATTGGTGAAAAAAGTAAGCTTGAAAAAAGAGTAAAGTGGTGATGGTAAGATTGAGGTAGGTGAGGTTTGGAAAGGCGAGTTTGAGAAGGAGAGCGCGGGTGTGAGGTAGCTAGTATCCAGAAAGGTTTATCACCACATTGGCTAGGCCAGAAAGGTTTATCACCACGTCGGATACTGGGGATATGCCCAGAAAGGTTTATCACCACATTGGTTTTCACCAGAAAGGTTTATTACCACGTTGGGATCTTTTATGAAAGAGAGGTTGAGGAGAAGTGTAAGGTGAGGGAGAGAAGGATTCGAGTGCGAGTGAGATCAGTAGAATGGCGAACTGGGCGCCTGATAAAGGCTCTACCCTCCTCTGGTCCCCCGACGGCCTTTGAAAGCCGTTGGGGGATCGATGGAGGGAGAGCTACCTGGCCGGGTCCCTTGCATCACACAGCACACCTTCTCCATGACTTTATTGGAAACAATCTTCTATGTACAATTTGGAGTGGTATATTATAAGGGTACCATGACAGTAATTATTATTTTTTCTGTGTATTATTCTGTGAATAATGCACCTATGTATTTATTCAGCAAAAAAAATTTTTTGAACACCTCAGAATGTTTTCTTTTACGTTTCAAGGTGCGTAGATTCCAAAAATGCAGTGTCCGTCCACCGTACGCCGTATCATACAAATCCACCTTTATTTCGGTCTAAAAAATTCGTCTTTCGCACACAGGCTCCATATTTGGGCCCTACTTGTGCCCGAAATTTTACAGCCCGTTTGGAATATACACAAGAGGGTGTTGTGGGTGAAAAATGGGTGTAAAAATAGGGTTTTTAGGTGTTTCAGTAACAAGAGCTTTTGAGGTACCTATCGTTTTCCATGTTTTTTTTTAGAGCGAGCAGACTGAATATGAAGTCGATTTGACCAACCAGCGAGGAATTAAAGTTTTAACAAAGTTTCAGTTCTAAATTTTGGTCTGAAATTGGGGTTTTCGAAATTTTTTTTCCTTCTTTTTGGTTTATTATTTTCGCTAATGAACCTTTGGAATCGAGCATGAAAAAAAATTAAATAATTAATCCCTCTCAAAATTTGATCGTTTCCGTTAAGATATATAATATGTAGAATCCGAAAATGCAATTAAAAAAATTCTGTCCATCCGCCGTACGCCGTACTTGGTTACCATGAACTTTTGTTACCTTGCACTTTTCTTTGTTACCGTGCACCAAAGCTAATGAAATTCGGTTTGTTCCCGTTTGGGGTCTAGTTGGTCCGCGAGTTATGTCAGAGGTTTGAGACTTGAGGTTTTTTAAAACTACTTTTATTAAGACAGAAGCAAACTTCACAACACTATGTATATATGGTTGCTTGCACATCACATAACTCGCGAAGCTCGGCGTTACTGTCAGTCTAAGGGGTGAAAAATAGGGCTTGCCATTTTCTTCGGAACGCCGTACCTCGAAAACTTTCAATAGAAGGGCACGGTTTTTTTACGTTTTTAAATTGATCTCGAACTAAAGAATTTTTTGAGACCACCCAGAGCATTGTACGACCAAAAAGCTTCGTCAACATGATCGCGAATCAAACGGTATAAATCCGGTCCAGATATCACCGCTAGTAGGGAACACCTGATAGTAGGAAACCATCAGAAATAGCTCTACTTTAATTATTTCACATGATAGAAACAATAGTGAACAGCCAACATTTCTGTAGCATGTCCAGTAGAATAATGAACCCATGTGACAAGGACTTCACAGCGTTTTTCAATAATGTTCAGATTTATAAAATATTAGCTATACGTTTTTGGAACAGTGGACAAAACTTGACCCACATCCTGTGCCAATTTACGTCCAGTTCATTCAATGTCAGGACAGAAGTAGAAAAATTGGAAGGTCTGAGGTAGCCAAGAACTCTCCTCCCCCACCCCCACACACACACACAAAATCCTGGAAACGAGAATCCTACGGTTACAGTCAGTTTAGAAAAATTCTGAAAACGGAGTTGTCCTCTCTAGAGTCCAATGAAAGTGACACTTTTTGAAAATGTTCAGAATTTGAACATATTTTTTTTGGAACAATGGGCATAAAAGTTACACACTTTCTGAACCAATTACCCTGAATCCTACGTGAATATTGATGAGAAATCCGTTTTCCGAATTGAAATATCTCGCTCCATTTCATTCTACTTCTGTTGAATAAAATTGATTAATTTTGGTGCTGCCACGTGGTGGTGGATTTTGCGACTGAACTCGTTGCATTTCCGAAAATTGAGGAATTTTGTTTCTGCACACGTTGAAAGGTAAAATAGAAAATTTTGAGGGGGTGTTCCAAAAAAATTTCCGAACCGAATGTTCAGGTGTATTTTCAGATAGTAAACTAAAATTGTTTGTGAGGTTCTCTAGTTATTCTTGAAAATTAAGAAAAAAAAGATAATAAGAACTGGTTTGTCTTGAAAAGTCTTACCGGTTACAAAACAACAACACAGCAGAGACATACTTTCAGCTTCCAGACGTCCACTTTGTTTATGGCTGCATCCAGTGGGAAAATCTTGTTGATATCTTTCCTTTTACAATATGGGGGTGCTCTGAGATATGAGATGTTTGCAATGCCGCACTATAAACATGAAAAATTACTAGGTCGGTTCCTTCACAAAAATTGAGCGATTTTCTGGGGCACTCAGTGGACCTACTCGAAAATTGAATCTCATGTCAATATTAGAGGTTCAAATGTACTCGTAGCTACCTAGGATAAAGAAAATAATAAAATTTATTCCACAGGTAAACAAAGGTAGGTAAGTACGTTGTCAGTATGTAGATAAGTAAGGCTGGGCGCCGGGAACCTGTCACGTTGCCGGCGATCGCAGTAGGGGGCCAACAGTATTCGAAAACGCGAATTACCGCGACTCTTTGGGAGCTCCGATTCTCAGGAACCAACGGGATGCTCACACCTTGTCAGACAAGACCTGTTCTGTAGTCTGTCACGGCTTATAAGCTAATGTTCAAAGAAAATGAAGGTATTGCAATGGGTCCAACATTTTCAGAACATGAAGTTTTGAAATTTTGTTATGGGCAGATCCGTTTTAGACCATCCTAGTTCATCCCTAGATGGTAACAACAATTTATATTTGTATATATGTTTATATGTCACTCCAGACGATATGTCTGTCCTTGGGTACATGATAAAAATTCTCTTACTGCCAAACAAAAGAATAAGTTCGAAGATGAGCAATTTTCAGCAAATCTAAGGGGATCAAATTTGAGTTTTTAGAGGACAAAAGTCGGTAAAAACGGCTAAAATTGCGAAGAATGGATACGAAATCCATGGTGGGTGGTGTTATGGAAGGGTGAGTATAGACAGAAAAATGCCATTTCATTATTTTTCATACAGAATAGGGGTCAAATTTTGATTTTTGGGGGTCAAAAATTGGTATTGAGGGCTAAAATCAATATTACTTTACCTGACGTGGGGGATGGTGAATCACCATGGACTTCGATGATAAAAAACTTTTCTGAAAAACAAGTGGGTCAAATTTGACTTATCAGGGTGAAACATCGGTAAAAATAGCTAAAATTACGAGAAAGTTATATAATTTTACGAAAAGTGGTATGGTTTCTTGCTATATCATCTTCTTACACAATAGCACGAATATTTCTTGAAAATTCGCTCTTAAAACCATGTTGCATGACTAAAACTTCTTCTGTTTCTGATAAACCCCCCCTCATTCAACAATCCTGGCTACGCCACCGATTAAAGGTGCTAGTGAATACCTGACCACAGGTTTTCAGATCCAGAGTGGTGCCTACCATAACCTTGGCAGAAATGCCTTAAGAGAAGTTGGTCTTGTCTTATAAAGTTCACCAGATTTCTGTATCAATGGTAGAAAATCATTAGTTCTTTCTTGTATAACAAAATCAGTAACATACTGCATGTCAAAGAAATATATTTTCCCCTGACGCTTTCAAGAAAACAGTTGACCAACGAAATACTTGTGCTCCTAATGACCTTTGGATCATCGACTCTCGTCTTCTCCTCTGCCCAATAGGAGGCCCGTAATACTAAGGACATGACATTTACATCTGCCCGTAATCTACTAGCTATACTTCGTCTGGCTACTGCCCTCACTAAACTTCGATTATCAGATTCAGTTGCGCCTGAAGACGTCGCTGAAGCCATGAGATTGATGGACATGAGCAAATCTTCCCTCGTTCTTGGACAGGAAGCTACCCCCAGGTATTTATATTCCTTGCTGCATTGATTTCGGTTCCCATAGATTTTTCATAACTATATACTTTGCGGTACCTACGTGTCTACACTTACCAATGTGATCACAGGGCACAATCGTCCGTTGACCGTATCTTCAGTATCATCCGCGAGCTGGCTGGGGGCTCTCAGACCGTGCGGCTTGCAGATGTTCGGGAAGCCTGCGCTACCAAAGGTTTTCAAGGAGGACAAGTTGAAGAGTGTCTCGAAGAGTATGAACAGCTCAACGTATGGCAGGTCAACCAAGCTCGCACTACCCTCACATTCGTTTGAATTTTCTAGTATCATGTATCTGTATTAAAACTTCTTTTATACCAGCTTATCTCTTTTACTGTAAATTTTTCAAATTTAAATAAAGTTCTTTTCACTCTTGTAATAGGTTTTTCGTCACAATCCAACTGACGTAAAAATGCCATTCTTGACACTCCCGTTCCATGCGACGGTTTGAAAATCTCAGAACCATGCAGGGTGGGTCCCTGACTGTCCCAACGAATTTCACCGTAATTGAAAGGAATGAGAGCTGCCCATGCAGTTGCATGGAGCCCAGCAAGACCTCATCCCCTGTTAGTTTCGACTGATATTGAAATGGCTCTGGAGCCATTTAAGAGGGTCTTCAGGCAGACCCCTCTCAAATTTAACTGGAGTACAGGACAAATACATCTACTACAGCTTGATATCTCATTTAAACATTCAGCTCTTATATCCCTCGCCTGACTTGGTCCAAGTTTGATAGGCAGTTGAGATGTGATTTATTTGTGGGCAGGCGGACCATTGACAATTTTGCTTCACCAGGAGGGTGAGAACCATGAGGTTTGTTCGCAGTGACTCTCTGATGGTTATCTGACCGACAAAAAGCCGTTGGGCCATTCCCAATGATTTTCGGACTCACTTATTAAACCATCCTCAAACCTTCTTATGATTTCCTAGGAGTTGGCGAACCGTCAGAAAAAGCCAGTGGGAAACCGACCTATGCTTACAATCAGAAATTGTTTCCATAATGAAAATGATATAACGAGTTATACCAGGCTGTCATTTAGACCATGCGATTAGTATGTGTGGTAGGTATATTTATCACTTATGGTTCTGTTAACATACCTCCAGGAAGAACTGGGTAACATGCACGAGGATCTTAATTGTCTCCTACTACTAGTCACCCTTTGGATTCACTAATTATCATTCTGTTCTGGCAAGGTTTGCTTGGGTGGGAGAAGAAAGTCTCAAGTTAGCATATCTCGTAATGCTAACACAGGCAATGCGATTGATTTGTTCGCAGAAAATATGAATATATTGTCAATCAAATGATCAATCGTTTCCAAGTAATGTTAACTGGCTTCCTTTAATAACACACGTATTTTACTTCTAAAAATTTGGCAACCCTTGGGCATGGGTTGCCAAACAGTTTGATGGTTGCTGGAGTCGTACAAGTGTGTTTTCCATCACATCTGGAAATAAGAAATCATTGTTCAGCTTGACTATTACCACGGAAAATCTTTTTTATTTTTGAGGATTATTTATAGCTGAAAAGATGTTTGAAAACACCTTTATTCGCAGTTTCCTGAACAGTAGGTAGCAGGGGCGTTGCCCACTAAGGCCAGTTTGTGCCACTGCCCTGGCATGCAAAAACATGGAGTTAAGAAAACTCCAACCATTGTTCAGTTGGCATTTGAATTTCCCACTGTACCTAGAATTTTTTTCACAAAGTTCAACAGCGACTCGCCACATTTCTCTGGCTATGGATATTAAATATGCTAATAGAGTATCCACGGTGGTTCCTTCATGTTAGCTCCACAGACGAAGCATGTTATCGGAATAAAGTGACAGTAATCGATGTCCTGCAATCGAAACCTAGGCTCCTGAAATTGGCAGGTAGGTCCTGGGACCTTTCCCATGGCAGCTGAGAAAGTGGCCTGTCTGTGCATGCTCGGTTGATTAAAAGTGAGTGTTTGCCACACCCACTTTGGGCCTGTCACCAGAATCTAATTCCCCAAAATCGTCCCTTTTCACAATCGATTCGATCCCTTTGATTCGTCATCTCGATACGAGATGATTCCTCGTCTTCTGATTTGTTTTTGTTGTCTCGTGAATCACACTTGGGGCCCATTCCTAAAGACTCTTCAACTTTTCACTTTTCAAAGTCTTCATTTGTACTCTCCACTTTGCGAATTATGAAAAGTAGGAGAACTTTCTGTTCCTAAAGACTACGCGCTCCCACTCTGCAGTTCTACTCGAAACAAAGAGTGTTCTGTAGAGTAACTTTCGTTTTGTGGAGTAACCTCCACTAACTGTTACAGTTTATCATTGGATGTTCCGATCGTTTTATTCCGAATCCGATTTTATCAAGTCTTCCGTCTTTCTGTAAGTTAACTTACTTGGGATTTGGTTTCGTCTAACCAAGAACTGACTCCCTGAAAGTTGTGTCACTGACAACGAAATTAATTCACGCTCAATGAATGCGGCCGACGGAGGGTCAAACATGTTCAACATCCTCTGATAAAGCAGGGTTCACATCCATCCGGAGCCGTCTGGAAATACGGATAGGGGAAGCTAGTGAAAAGCAGTGGAGGGGATGGAGGGGAATCACGGAAGTTGGGAAGGCGTTTGGAAGGCGTTCATAACCATCCGGAATTTTGGCTGTCCGGAACAGCTGTTTCCCGCGCTTCCTCCCACAGCTGTTTCGGTTCCCGACGCCATTCCGTATGCGCAGTAGTGAACTGTGCAGATGCGGAGCGGAAAATATCTGAAAAATCTGATGCGTACAGTTTGCTTCAAAAGTGCTTCTCCGGAAAGAATATTCCCCCCTCCCCAGCTGATGTCCAACCAATCAGCTGCTCGTACGCACTTTCCGGATAGCTTTCCGGATGGATGTGAACCCTGCTTAAGAAGTATCGGAAAATTTCCATTAAAAACAATTAGGTATTTTATCCACTAACAACAACAACCTGTCGCTTCCTAACCTGTCCTTCCTCCCAAATGTAGAGTATTTTGATGGCCTTAGTGGAGCTGACTTGGGTGCTATTATGATTGTCCTCACACTAATCGGACCACAGTTAGACCTAATTGAGAGACTGAATTCTCTTCTTTTTATTGATACTACCAAACACTGTATTTAACGAAGAACTAAAACAAAAGCCGATTTGAAAAGTATGTCATTCTACCGCAGAGTAATTTGGGACTTTGCAAAAATGTTGTAAAATCTTCGTTTGCAACGCAGACTCTTCACTTTGCACTTTGCAAAAGATAACCTTTAGGAACGGAACTTTTCAAAACAGGGTAAAACTCTGCAGTTCTACACTTTGCATTTCACTCTTCCTCTTCATATCAAGAGCATTCTTTAGGAACGGAAATTCATTCGCAAAGTGCAGAGTGTGGATTTCAAGAGTGCAGAGTGAAGGGTGAAATTCTTTAGGAATGGGCCCCTGCTTTCTCTGTTGAGTCTGTTGTCAGTTTTCAATTTTTTGCTTCAAATTTTGTGCGTTTTGCGTTCGGTCCGGTTCCGATGAGAGATCTGTATTTGTGGTACCTATGTGCATTTTGTCCTGTTTGCTGTTTGTGGTCTTGTGGATTGATCAGCGTGGTAACACACAGATAACTACCAGGAGTGTCTGCAACCTGCGTCCTGGCTCCTGGGGATGGAGATTCCGTTCATGTCGGACACCGTGCAATAACTTACCAGCTGTTATCGTGAGGTTGTTTGAAGAAAACAACGAAACAAAAAGAAAAACGCTGCAAATTAGAGAGTTTTTGCAGCACCCTCACTCCAAAACGAAAGCAGTGCTGCGCATGCGCACCTAAGACACCGAAAAGTTTGACAAACCGTGACGACGAAAAATACCGGGATCTCACGGTGTCAGCTTTCGTCATGTTGAGATGACGAAACGTAATTTAACCTTACCTCTGTATAACGCTACCTACCTTCTTCAGTTTTCCTTGGAAAATAAATGCCGAGCGTCGTATTCACAGCTGCTTCTTCGCGTCTTTCTATGTTTATGCAGACTTGACGCCATGTGTGGCCATGGATTTGTATTCACCACGGAGTAAAATGGATGAAAGAGAGGTTAACATAATGTTAGCATGACTTCACCAGCCCGTAGATGCCAAAGCTGAACGAAAACTGAACCGAAAGTTAGCATCTGATTTTAGTCGCCTATCCGCCATTTCCGTTTTGGTGTCGTTTTCCGTTTCGTTTCGGTGTGAGGGTGCTGCAAAAACTCTATTATTACACAACGGTTTATTATTTACCTATATAGATGTCACTAAAACCTTTAAAAAAACCCTATTTTACACCCATTTTTTAACACCCCTGGGTGTATTCCGATCGGGCTGCCGAGCTTCGGTCACAACTAGGACCCGAATTTCATAGCAAATTTAAGTCAGAAACTTTGGTAGAACTTCAATTCTTCGCTCGTTGGTCAAAATCGATTTCATATTCGCTCACCTCACAAGCTTCATGAAGCATAACGCCTGTTCAAGTTAGAAAAATACAATCTCTAAAATAAAATCCAAAACAGCCATGGTTCTTCAAATGGAATAACATCACTAAGGTAAGTGCACTGTTAGTCAACACTGCATCAGTAGTCGGCACTACCTTGAAAAAATGAGAAAAGCTAAGAATTGGGACACAGTTTGACGTTCTTGGTGGTTGCTTTGGATCCTCCAATGCATTATTGATGTTGATAGGAGATCGTCATGGAAATTCTTAGCTTTTCTCATTTTGGTTTATTATTTTCAATAATGAACCATTGGAATCGAGCATGAAAAAAAAAAAATTCTTACCCCCCCTCAAAATTTGATGGTTTACGTTTCAAGGTATGTAGAATCCAAAACTGCAATAAAAATATTTCTGTCTGTCCGCCGTACGCCGTACGGGCCACTTTTCTTAGTTACCATGAAAAAAAATTGATGAAATTCGGGTTATAGGTTCCGTTCGGCGTCTAGTTGGTCCTCGAAGCTCGACGTTACTGTGAGTCATCTCTAAGGGGTTCAAAATAGGGGTTGAAATTTTCAAAACGCCTATACCATTTTTTTACGTGAATATTTTTACGGTTTTAAATAGTTCTTGAACTTGCGAGTTTTTTAAGACCATCCGGAGCGTCGTACGTCCAGCCGTTCGTTCACAGTAAGGCCCCGAAGTTTGCACCGACAGGCATTTTCGACTCCAGTGTGAATGAAATTGTATACAATTCAAACCTCGTAACCAGAGACGCGCCCACAACAATAGGAATTTGTGAATACGGTCAATCATTGCTAGGGATCACCTGATTATATTGGCGGAGTATGAAGTCGAGTTGGTTGTTCTGTGATATTATTTAATTTGAAAAATGATGGCTCTTTTGGAGTTTGTTGGTAGGTAGTGAAACTTGAACAAACGTTGAAGTATTATTGATGAGGGAACGGCCATATCTTTTGGCCACATCTAAGGCGAGCAGCCTTTGGATGCTAACTATAAGTCCGGTTTGACAGAAGTGGTCCGGTTTGACAGAAGTGGTGGGGGTAGGATAATAAGTCCGGTTTGACAGAAGTGGTGGGGGTAGGAGTGAATTAAAAAGTAACGTCACTTAACTTAGCACAACGCGAAATCCATTCCATTACATAGCATAGGTAGGTATACTCACTTTTTTATCCTAAGTTGATATCGCAACAATCTAGCAAATTCTTTGAAAGACGCTTGGAGTAACTTTGAAAGACGCTGGCGATGGCGAGGACCGACGACACATGACGCATTAAAAAAAAACGACAAAACGCGGCAAAAAGCTGTGCACTGTTACCCCTGAGTAAGGTTAAAGACGATTCCTAAAGTTTGTACCCTGGGAGATAACGCGCCTTATGTATAAGGCCGAATAAGTCGAACTGAAGGAAATAAGTTTGAACTTGGACGACGCGCATGCGCAGTTGAGATAAATCCGAACACATCTTCCCGACTTTAGCCTTTAGGAACTCTCTACTACGGTAAATCATTCAACGGTAAATTATTACACAACGGTTCATTATACCATCTACGTAGAAGGGGCTGGAGTTTGTTGGTAGGTACTTTTGCAACTTTTTTGATTCCTCATCAACAATTTCTTTTCAGAACTTCATTATGTGTGTTTCTTTTTGTTAGGTACTGTTTGTCATCGGCAGAATTATTTTAGCAACATTTAACTCGTGATTTAGGTAGGTACCTACCTAGTAACGAGTACGGGGTTAGGTACTAACCTACGGAGGGTCTGCGATCTACATAATATGCCTAGAATAGTACATATTATATTATATATAGACGGGTTATCTATACATAGAGCTGTGATCTGTAACAGAAGGGTATTCTATACAAAATAATAAACCGTTGTGCAGGGATTTGCAGCGTTTTTGGTTTATTTTTTATTATTTTCAATAATGAACCATTGGAATCGAGCATGAAAAAAAAATTCTTACCCCCCCTCAAAATTTGATGGTTTACGTTTCAAGGTATGTAGAATCCAAAACTGCAATAAAAATATTTCTGTCTGTCCGCCGTACGCCATATGGGCCACTTTTCTTAGTTACCATGAAAAAAAAATTGATGAAATTCGGGTTATAGGTTCCGTTCGGCGTCTAGTTGGTCCTCGAAGCTCGACGTTACTGTGAGTCATCTCTAAGGGGTTCAAAATAGGGGTTGAAATTTTCAAAACGCCTATACCATTTTTTTACGTAAATATTTTTACGGTTTTAAATAGTTCTTGAACTTGCGAGTTTTTTAAGACCATCCGGAGCATCGTACGTCCAGCCGTTCGTTCACAGTAAGGCCCCGAAGTTTGCACCGACAGGCATTTTCGACTCCAGTGTGAATGAAATTGTATACAAACCAAATCTCGTAACCAGAGACGCGCCCACAATAGGAATTTGTGAATACGGCCAATCATTGGTAGGGATCACCTGATTATATTGGCGGAGTATGAAGTCGAGTTGGTTGTTCTGTGATATTATTTCATTTGAAAAATGATGGCTCTTTTGGAGTTGTTGGTAGGTAGTGAAACTTGAACAAACGTTGAAGTATTATTGATGGGTAAATTATTACTACGGTAAATCATTACTCAACGGTAAATTATTACACAACGGTTCATTATACCATCTACGTAGAAGGGGCTGGAGTTTGTTGGTAGGTACTTTTGCAACTTTTTTCCCTCCTCATCAACAATTTCTTTTCAGAACTTCATTATGTGTGTTTCTTTTTGTTAGGTACTGTTTGTCATCGGCAGAATTATTTTAGCAACATTTAACTCGTGATTTAGGTAGGTAGGTACCTAGTAACGAGTACGGGGTTAGGTACTAACCTACGGAGGGTCTGCGATCTACATAACATGTATATAATAGAATAGTACATATTATCATATTATATAGAAGGGTTATCTATACATAGAGCTGTGATCTGTAACAGGAGGGTATTCTATACAAAATAATAAACCGTTGTGCAGGGATTTGCAGCGTTTTTCAAGGTAGTGTCGACTACTGATGCAGTGTCGACTATTAGTGCACTTACTTAAACAACCAACTTGACTTCATACAGCCATCCGTTACTATAATTAGGTGCTCCCTAGCAATGATATCTGGGTCGGATTTATACAATTTGATTAACGATCATGTTGACGAACCTTCTCGATGCAAACGAATGGCTGGTCGTACAATGCGCCGGGTGGCCTCAAAAAATTCTTTAGTTTTCAATTAAAAAACGAAAAAACCATACACTTCTGAAAGTTTTCAAGCTACGGCGTTTTGAAAATTTCAGCCCCTATTTTTCACCCCTTAGCGATGACTGACAGTAACGCCGAGCTTCGCAGACCAACTAGTAGACCTCAAATCGGACTTACATACAAATTTCAATGATTTTGGTTCATGATAACTAAAAAAAAGTGCGAAGTACGGCGTACAAACAGAAAATTTTTCATTTCATTTTCGGATTCTGCATACTTAGAAACGGAAACCATCAAATTTTGAGAGGGGGGGGGGGGGGTGTTTTTGCTCGATTCCAAAGGTTCATTATTGAAAATAAATCAAGAGTCTCTGGTGATGAAATTGATACTGATAGTATTGGAAGATGAAATGTGAGAGAAGGTGGAGAAAAAAATTGTTGCAGAGGCGTGGATTCGAACATGGGCAGCGTCTACATCAGTGATGATTTCTAGGGTTGAGCGTTTAGCGCGCTCAACTCTGGCTTTCGATAGTAACTCTCCTCAAACCGACGCAGTTTCCAGACACTCCTCTAACTGCCTAGCTTCTAGTCAATAGCTTCTCCATTCAAGTAGGTACCAGTCATTGTTTTGTTGTATTTTAGTTTACTATATTTTTGTAACACATGAGTTCGGTGGCTAATTTGCAGTAGAAATCGTCGACGTTTTCGTACGATGGTAGAGTGTTGATTAAAAGAGAGAAGCTTTGCTGAATCAGTAAACAAGGGAAAGGTGTTGTTGCCTTGCGGTACCTATTTTGTAGACAAATCTGTTGCTTTTGTGTTCTGGTTTGATGCCCCACTTTTCAGAGCCCACGCACCACTACTGGAAGGTAGGTACTTTTCGTCTGCGTTCAGACAGAATGATAGGGTCAAAAAACTTGTGTCTGCCTATGACTTGTAGGGCTACAAGTTATACGTACGCTATAAATCCCTCTCACTAACCATATTTATGATGCTCGGTTTTTAACTCTATTAATATTTCATTGTTTCCCCTCCACCAATTTCAATTTTTTTAGTTTAAAAGTAAACTGCTATAAACTTCTTGATAAAACAAGCTTGGTGCAGAAATTTTCTTAAACCAGTGGGTAACTTAGGCTCACCTGGCTGTCAAGATGGCAGTAGAATTGGCTGATCTGCACGAGATGGTGTTCACAATTTGCGATGGCCCGATACATTTGGTCGGGTGGGTTCTGCCGAATGTGGCCTCATTGATGGCAATCTTCTTGCCTTCCGCACACGTGATAGTCAGATGACTGTTTTCGCATACGAATTGTTTGATCAAATTCGCTATAACAGATTGAAATTTAAAAAAAAATCGCACATACTTCCACAACGATTCATTTCAGTTCTGTTAAAATAGGCCTACTATCTAGATCACTATTAAATAACCTAAAAAGCCTTTAACAATACAAGAGGAAGGTGAGCAGCATATATTCACTCAAGTTGCTTAATTTGTACAGCTCATCTGTTTCTAACACGGAGGTTTGTCTTTATTCGATGGAGTTATGTGGTGAGCCTGGTGTTATAGAAGATGCTAAAAGACCGAGAGTGTTCGGAGTTTTTTGCCCAGGATTTTTGTGCTCAAGAGTAACAAAATGTGGCCCTGACATAACAACCTACTGAAAGTTAAAAAATCCTGTTGAAGTTGTTGACCTATATAAACCAACCTATAATTGTGACGGTATGTCTGCACAGGAGCACACTTAATATCTTATTTTGAAATATTCAACTTGTGGATGCCTACCTCGTCTGACTTCAACCAAGTTTGACCGACAATTTTGAGGTGTGTATAGGATGATAGGTACCGTACAATTTGTAGGTACCTCTCTGTGGATTTTGGATTCCTACATCAACGAATTAGATATGTACCTAGGTATATGAATATTAATGCGAAGATGTGTGGGCTATTCTGTCGACCCACTTGGCAGACAGGTTTTGTTATGGTTGAGGGTGGCTGGTGAAGGTCAAACTCACCCTCTTCACACTGGTAGCCCACTTCCAGGTATTTCTGTACATATGTACAAGGATCTCCCAAGGTGGAAATGTGTGCATCGACTGAGCAACTTTTCTTGTGCTGACACCTGAAAAATGCAAGTTTTAATAATTCTCTTGGACATCTCTTGGAGACCCTAGATAAACCGAGACGGATAAAGTTCATCTCTCTATTAGAACTGGATAGATCCGGTATACGTGATACGGCGGACGGACATTGCATTTTTGGAATCTACGCACCTTGAAACGGAAAAGAGAAAATTTTGAGGGGGTGTTATAAAAATTTTTTGCTGAGCGAATACAAAGGTGTATTATTCACAGAATAATAAACCAAAATGCAATGTCCGTCCGCCGTATCTCGCATAACTACTTCAACTTCGGTCTAAAAATTTCTTTCGCCCACAGGCCCCATTTGGGCCCTAGTTGTGTTCCGAAACTTGCAGCCCGATTGGAATATACCCAGGGGTGTTATGAGTAGAAACACTGCTATAAGTCCGTGTCACATGGGTTTATTATTCTATTGGACATAGGTACCTACAGAAATGTTGGCTGTTCTTTTATTGTATCCTTCATGTGATATAATTGAAGTAGCTATAATTTCTGATGTTTCCACCAATTTTGGCCCCCAAAACTCGAATTAGGTGCCTACGCTCCTTTTTTTTCAAATTATCTCCGATAATTTGATAATGCTGGTTCCATTTAATCGTCTTGATTCACATGCTAACACTTTTTCCAGAGTTATACAAATTTGTAGTTATTTCAGACGATTTCCCAGGTTTTTTACTCATAAAAAATCAATTTTGGGAGCTGAACCCTTGGTAGAACCTTGATTTTTCACTCTGGTCAAAATCGACTTCATATTCGGTCTTCTCGTCCCAAAAACCATGGAAAACGGTACCTCAAAAGCTCATGTTACTAAAACCCAAAAAATACCTATTTTTATAGCAATTTTCACTCATAACTCTCCTGCAGTGCGATTCTGCAACTCGGTATGGCGTCGTAACGACGATGAAATATCGTTAGCATAACAAAATACTCGTTACTAGGTACCTACCTAAATCACGAGTTAAATGTTGCTAAAATAATTCTGCCGATAACAAACAGTACCTAACAAAAAGAAACACACATAATGAAGTTCTGAAAAGAAATTGTTGATGAGGAGTGAAAAAAGTTGCAAAAGTACCTACCAACAAACTCCAGCCCCTTCTACGTAGATGGTATAATGAACCGTTGTGTAATAATTTACCGTTGAGTAATGATTTACCGTAGTAATAATTTACCCATCAATAATACCTACTTCAACGTTTGTTCAAGTTTCACTACCTACCAACAAACTCCAAAAGAGCCATCATTTTTCAAATGAAATAATATCACAGAACAACCAACTCGACTTCATACTCCGCCAATATAATCAGGTGGCCCCTAGCAATGATTGGCCGTATTCACAAATTCCTATTGTGGGCGCGTCTCTGGTTACGAGATTTGGTTTGAATATTGTATACACTGGAGTCGAAAATGCCTGTCGGTGCAAACTTCGGGGCCTTAAGCTAGGTTCACATGAGACGCAATTCCGGACGGTAGCCCGGCACGGCTATGCGTTCTGCAATGCTATTGGCCAACGCAAAATGGATTATTTCAACGCAGTGCCTTGGATACTATATCAAAATCTCCAGATATTTTCCGCTGTCGGATGCGTTGCCGGATCTGCGCGGAGGTTACTGCGCACACCTCTCTTGTTTGGTTGTTTAGCCATATTGAAATTCGACATTTATGTGGTTGATATTGCGGTTTCGAGTTGGAGCAATTATTGTTTGTTTTTTGCGATTGCATTTTGTTATGACTCCGCTGCCATGTGAACGCCTCTGCGGCAAAAATTCCGGCAAATGCGTTGCCGTGCCGGATTGCCGTCCGGAATTGCGTCTTCATGTGAACCTAGCTTTACTGTGAACGAACGGCTGGACGTACGATGCTCCGGATGGTCTTAAAAAACTCGCAAGTTCAAGAACTATTTAAAACCGTAAAAATATTTACGTAAAAAAATGGTATAGGCGTTTTGAAAATTTCAACCCCTATTTTGAACCCCTTAGAGATGACTCACAGTAACGTCGAGCTTCGAGGACCAACTAGACGCCGAACGGAACCTATAACCCGAATTTCATCAATTTTTTTTTCATGGTAACTAAGAAAAGTGGCCCATACGGCGTACGGCGGACAGACAGAAATATTTTTATTGCAGTTTTGGATTCTACATACCTTGAAACGTAAACCATCAAATTTTGAGGGGGGGTAAGAATTTTTTTTTTTTCATGCTCGATTCCAATGGTTAATTATTGAAAATAATAAACCAAAATATCGATGCCACTAAATACCGACGATTGGTATTCTGTAAGGGCTCAATAGCGTCAGCTATCGCTTAATCGTCGATAAATTGTCGTTGCGGGGTCGTTTGCATTTCGACGGCTCTAGACCCCCCCGTTATCAGTACCGAAAGCTTGCTATACCCAAAAAACTTGGCCTACGTTGCTTTTCGGCGGTAGAACGCTTTACGGTAAGTGTACCTACTTTTCTTTTGGCATGTGTAATAAGGTGGTGGTTGTTAGGTGACTTACCTCTTTAGGCAGTTTGTCGAGTCGGCCACCTCATACATTGTAAGGACACCTTGGGATAAGCACCGCCAACACGGGTGATAGCGTATGACAAATGCTCCACCAAAGCTCCAGGATTTTATAAAGATAGAACCTCTACACAATCCCCGCACAAACGTTGGTTACCAGCCAACTTTGTGCCAAATTATGATATTTTATTAAGCTGCCACCACTCAGTGATGGAGAGCACTGAGACTCACTGCTCCCAGGAGATGGATTCTGATTCAAACCACCTCTGAGGGGTAGATGGAACTAGGAAGGAGTTATGTTCCTATTAGCCTGTGAGATTGGCATCTATTGCCAAGCGATAGATGGTGGTTCCTTCTCTCAGATCACAGATGATTCCTCCTCCTGGCGGGGAATGGAAAGAACAGAGCAACACAGAGACACTCCTTGTTGAAACCCAAAGGAAGATAACGTTTATTCAACAATGAATAATCAAATAGTAAATGTAATACCCAAACTACTAGGACCTACAAGGAATCGTAAGAGGAAGAGAAAAGGTGGGGAATGAAAAAACAGATAACCCCTGGGAAATGATCGGACCTATCGCAGAGTGATACAAGGTTAGTATCAGGGGGTGATAAGATCTCCTACCCTCTCCCGGTAGTTAAATGAAAGAATTAGTGAGTTCCTCCCCCCAATCCGATTTAACCAAATAAAATACAAATACCAGAACAAAAGGATATGAAATACAAAACAATTACAAGGAAATGTAGAAACGCCACTACTACAAATGAAATTACTTAGGCGACAATATTCATCTGAAACCTACCACGATCAGTGAGCTCGTTTATCAGTACAACAGCGAAATTATGAAAGAACTATGCAACTTACAAAATACCAAAATTACGAATAGCAAAAATTACAAAATATAAAATAACAAAATGCCACTGATTATCACATTAAGTGTCTATTAAGTTCCGAAGGAAAGTTGATGCTCTCCCGGGCGTGGTGAGGATGTGAAAAGCTGAAATGGCCGATGATCTGTTGGGAATAAACGGCTCCAATAATTGTAGCTAAGAGTCCCCCTTCTTCAAAACAATAGTGAGACTTACCAGAAAGCCGGTACTGAGCCCCTTGCTTATAACGAATAGGAAGTATACTCTTTGACCAAGTACACAAGAGAAAAGTTATTAAAAACGTGGATGGAAGCACGAGCAATTGTTGCAATCCAAGCGCCGTCGTCGTAATAATCCTAATGGTGGATTGACTCCCCTAAAGCCCCTGAACGGGGATGCGCAGTGACTTCTGCGCGTGCTACCATACGTCATTCCATCACTAGGTGGTAGCTGGGCCTCTCTGGTTGTCTCGGCAGGGGAATGGGGCTCTCTACCGACGTTTGGTAGGGTACACCTCCGGTTCACACCCTTCCCCTCCCTGGGGTGTGACGGGTCCTCCCGGCACGCGCTCATGGGCAATGGCCCTGGCTTGGTCTTGAACTTGTGGCGCCTCTCTTTCTGGGTGGCCCAGGAGGGATGGGAGGGTCAGGCCCTCAGCTAGCGCTGTGGCCAGGTGACAAATTTCATATCTGGCTCTCAAGCACCCTGGGCAATGGGGACAGAGGAATGATGGCTGATGGTTGCATTTGGGGGGGGGACAGCCTCTTCTCCTTCATGTCTCGTACCCAGCCATTCCAAAGGCTTTTGCAAGGGTAGCACTTGAATACCGCCATGTGGCAGTTAACTGCTCCACACACATAGCAAACCTCGCAGTCCCGGTATTGAATGGGGATTGCAACTTTAATCTTCCATATTGGCGGGTATTTGACGGTTGCATCTGGGAGAGAGATGCTATGGGGCTCAACCGGCTCATATGTGAGTTGGGGTAGCGGGCACAAACACCCACCGGCAACCAGCTGGTACGTGGTGATTTTGTACACTCTCTCTGCATATGCCTTGCATTTAATTTGTCGTTTTGGGGCCAATCTTCTTGTCTCGTGCGGATTATTCTGTGTACCATGGTCAGAGTGGCTGTCCTTCTGGGTAAGCACAAGGGAGTGGTCGTCTGATGGACAATGGCGTGATTTTGACCTGGTTTTCTTCCGGTGTCTGGATCTGGTTGAGGGGTGGCTGGTCGGGATGTCCTGGTTTTGGGGCCCGTTTGTCTGGCAACCCCTTGCCTCGGTTATCTTTGTGGAGTCCTCGCGACCATCCACGTTTTTAGTAGAGACCCTTGTGGTTGACATTGCACTAGACTCAAGTTGGTCTTCTCGGTCACATTCTGGTAGAATTGATCCCACAGCCGATACCACCTCTGTTGCCTCCCACTGCTCACCTAAGATAACTGCAATCCCCTCTGAGTCCATCACTACTGGCGTTGTCTCATATGTGGCTGTCTCTGGGTCATCTCCCGTAATTGTGACTGCCATCACTGGGTTGTCTAGCCATATGGCATTGCTGGAGTTGTCTTTGAGAGTATGTTTCCGTCAATTGAGGTATCTTTTCTGGGGGTGGAATTGGCTACATCATGATCCTCCCTTTGTGGTTGGGTTGACAATGTGACTTGCGCAGCTGCGCAAGCCTGCAATTCAGCTCTTAAGCGCTGAATTTCTGCCTCCAAAGCCTCGTTCTGTGCTCGGTACTGATTATTCTCTAACAATACTGACTCTATAGTACTACGGGGCTCTATCAACTCTCCTATATCGCCCTCAATTACGTTTAAAGTATGGGAGAGGAACTCAACTAACCGGGAATTATGGTGCTCAGCTGCAGACAGGGACAATGTACCTACACTCCCCTGACAATAATGGACCAGTTTCAGGATTTCCATAAGCTTCTCCTGTCTTCCCTTTGGCTCCATCTGGAAACACAATAATGGGGCTTGGAATCTAGTGTTTTCTTTTATTTTATTCTTTGACCTTAGGAGTTGCACTACCTATGGTTCCCTGTCAGGCGCACAAACTGGAGAAAGATAGAAAGAGAAAACAAGGGAGGAGGTAACACAGAAGGCACAGCGACAGCAAGAGGGCAGTAAGCAACAGGATAAATACACACACACAATTTTTTTTTCTCATCTCTCTTTTTTTTCTTTTTTTTTTCTTTTTTTTTAACGCTAACTGCCGACATCTGTTTGGGGCCCAAGTCCTGGGTTTGCCCATAGAGGCCGTTGGAACCGGTCGTCCAACGTTTTTTCTGTCACTGCGTGAACACCTTTTCCTTTAGAGTGCAGTGTTTGATAATTCAGGTTTGTCCTAGGGCGCAGACCATAGCTGTGAACCGGTGGTGGCGGTGACGCTCCGTTTGAACAAGGTGGAGGGGTCTTGTGGTCAGGTGGCGGGCTAGCCTCTGGTTCCACCTCGTGGGAGCTGTTTCCTTCCTTTGTATTGCCATCATCTCCCCTATAGTTAGTATAATATCCGCCCCCATCTCCGTCGCTGTCACTGTCCTCATCAACGTCCGGGCGGTATGGATTGTACACGGGGGCCGGGTCCACTGCAGGTGGTGGTCCTACTGGATCGTCCATCACAGGCTCCACAAAGCTGCCGTCGGGGGTTTCCCGATTAAAGGCCGGTTTTAGACGGTTTACGTGGACCACCTGCTCCTTGCCCAGCGCATCTCGAATGACATACGTGACTGGAGATAGCTTCTTCACAACCGCAAATGGCCCAGACCAAGCTGACCAAAACTTTTTGCACTCCTCACGTGGGACTTGCATGTGCCTGAGGTATATATTCTGCCCAATGCTGTACTCCGACAGACTGCGGCCTTGGTTTATGCGATCTGACCTCCTATGCCAGGCTACCCTGAGTTGTTCAACCACCGCAGCTCGAGCTACTGCCAAGTTGTTGAGGGAATACGGTTCTTTTATACTGATACAGCCATATAATTCTGTTACATTTGGCATCCTCAACTCCCGTCCAAAAGTGAGGTAGTTTGGTGAGTACCCTGTTGACTGATGTGGTAGGCTTCGGTAGGCTGCCAGTGCCATGGGTATAAAAGGTTCCCAATTGCGGGTCTTTGTCAAGATTTTGGATACAATGCCAGCCAGCGTACGGTGGAACCTTTCACATGTTCCATTGCTCTCCGGGTGGTAGGCTGTTGTCTGGATTTTGTTGATACTGTAGCGGTCAAATAAAGTTTTTGCTAGTCTGGAGGTGAAGGCGGCTCCCCGATCACTGACCATACTGATGGGAACTCCATGCACTGGGAAATACTGGTTCACCAGCACCGTGGCCACTGTTTCTGCTGTGCAGTCAGGAACAATATACGCCTCCCCATATTTGGAGAAATGGTCCATAACGGTGAATAGATATTTTGGAGTGGTTGCTGTTGAAATTGGCCCCACGAAGTCCATGCCCACTATCTCACCTGGTTTAGAGGGTAATTGGGGCAGCTGAATGGGGGCGCGCAACTTGTTGGGTGTCTTACGGAGCTGACAACGCTCACACGAACGAACATATTCTCGGATGGTCTCTGTCATTTTAGGCCAGTAGCCGTACTGTCGGGCCACCTTTTCAGTTGCATCAGCTCCTGGATGACCAGCCCATTCATTATCATGCACACATTTGAGCAACCATTTTCTCATTTGGCTTAGGATCAGAGGCACTCCCCTCTGGCCATTGTGGTCTGATTCCAGGTGGCGCATCCACAATCCCTCCTGACAGTATACCCCATTCTTCTCTGGGCTCGTTCGTACACCCTGGATCCAGCTGTCAAGGTCCTGTGCACTTATGAGTAACTCAAATGGCATGTGGATTGTTCCAATAGATGCTACCCATGAGCGGCTCAACCCATCGGCGTGAGCCATTTGTTTTCCTGGGCGGTACTTTGCCTCATAGTCATACTCTGATAGTCTTAGTACCCATCTACCAATGCGCGAAGTGGGGTCACGGGCATTCATTGCTGCCGTCAGGGCCATGTGATCGGTCTCCAATGCAAAACGTTTGCCGAGCAAGTACTCTCTGAAATGGCCAGTAGCCCAGACCACCGCGAGTAGCTCCCTCTCTGTTGCCGAATATCTGGTTTCAGCCGGGATCAGCTTCCGGCTAGCATAAGCAACTGGGCGCACTTGTCCATTGATATCCTGAGACAAGACGGCCCCCACTGCATAAAGAGATGCGTCCGTCGCCAGAATAAATGGTTTGTTCAGGTCCGGATAGGCCAGGACTGGGAAGGTGCTCATTGCGGCCTTGAGCTTTTCAAAAGCCACCTGACATTCGGTGTTCCAGACATATTCTGTCCCCTTCTTAAGCAGGGCGGTGAGTGGTGACACGATTTCCGAATACCCCCTGACAAACCTCCTGTAGAATCCAGCCAACCCTAGGAAGGCCTGGAGGGCTTTCACATTCAGAGGGGTGGGCCATGCGTTTATGGCCTCAAACTTGGCCGGGTCCATCTTGAATCCCTCTGTAGATACCCTGTGGCCCAGGTAGGATACCTCTCTTTTGAAGAACTCGCATTTGCGCAAGCTGACTCTGAAGTTGGCCTCTGCCAGTCGCTGGAACACCCTGTACAATCTGTCAAGGTGGTCCTGGAATGAAGACCCCAGTACAATTACGTCGTTAATGTAGACGAGGCAGTCCCGACCAACCATCTCTCCCAGGAGGTCGTTCATAGTTTGCTGGAAGCTGGCACCTGCATTTTTGAGGCCAAAGGGCATGAATCGATATTCATACAATCTACCAAATGCTGAGAATGCAGTATTTTCTTGGTCCTCCTTGGCCATTGGTACTTGGTGATAGCCCAACACCAAATCCAATGTTGTAAAGTAAGCCGAATTGCCCAGGCTAGCCAGTGTGTCCAAAAGTCGAGGAGCAGGGTATCTGTTGCCCTTGGTGACCTTGTTGAGCTCGCGATAATCAATGCACATGCGAAAACCCTGTGGCTGACCCTCCATGGCCTTCTTTTTGACCAGTACCACTGGTGCACACCAAGGTGAGGTGGATGGCACTATTATCCCATGGTCCAGCAAATTTTCAATCTGCTTCTGGGCTTCCTCCCTCACTGCATGGGCTAGGGCATATGGCTGTTTGTATATAGGTGGCGAGTCTCCTGTCTCAATTCTATGGACAGCGCCAGTGGTGCACCCCTGGCCAGTTGGCTTGTCAAAAGTTATCCGGAAATTGTCCAGCATCATGCCAACTGGCAACCGCTCTTCAGGTGTCAGATGCCTCAATTTTTCTGCTTTTAAACAGTGGTATTCTGCTTTGACGTCATGCTCCCATAAGTCATCAGGCATGTCATCTGGGATGGGTATTGGTTCTTCGTGGCTGGTTGATTCTGTGAGGTAAATTCTGGGTGCATTGTTGTGCGGATTGGCGTTGGTAAATGCAATGGGAGTACTGTTCAAGTGTTGTGAGACTACTACATTGTGGGGTGGCGTTAGAGGAGCAACCATCACTGGCTGACTCCTGGGCAGGGCTGGCGGTGGGTTAACGATCCTACCCTCATCCAGTATAGGGGAACTTGCAGGGGCGTGCAATGGCCACTGATTCAACAGCTTCCGGTTGTCCTCAGTTGGGGCCTGGGGAGTGCTCTCTGTGACAAGCATATCCGTTTGCTTGGCCACGGTACCAGTATCCACCAACTGTCTTGTCTCAGTATGAGCTCTTTTCTTGATTTTCAACTGTGGCACTGCCACGTCCTGGATAATGGGCTCTTCCCCTCCCTGGGGAGGCGACGCCATGGGTGTGTAAGCTTCTGTCCTGTTCCAACTAGGTGGGTCTGTACCCCCACGCCCTGAAGGCTCAACAATGGTGACGGCAGGCCGAGGAGGGGGGATCCTCTTGGGCATCAACACCCCCTGCACAACAGTTGACACCACCACTGACCTACCTGACTTACGATCCACTAGTTTAGCCTCTGAGGAATCAGTGCGTATGTTCAGTGGCAACTTAGCCATCAAGTCTAAGCCCAGGAGGTTTAGGCCAGCCTCCTCATTTGCAAACACCTTAAATGGGTGGACAAGCGTGATCCATCCCACCTTGATTGTCAGATCCTGCTCACCCAGTAGAGGAATAGGTTGCCCATCGGCTCCATAGGCTATTGCCCGGGTGGGTTTCATTGGCACCCCTGGCCAAGGTCGGCACATGCACGACACAGCTGCTCCTGTGTCAATTGTGAGAGAGAAGGGTTGTCCGTTAACTTGAATTTTAGCCGCCATTGTGTGATGCTCTCGCTGACTAACAACCGGGATGGCGCCTGCCTGTTCAACTTCGGTGTTTGATTTCTTCTCCCTTTCCCCTGGTTTCGCGGGAGCAAGGCCTGTTGAAGCTACCTGGCTCTGGATGGCTAATGTGTTGACCTTATCGGTGGAGTGCTTTTTGGCGACAAAATCAATGAATTCTCTGATTGTCTTGGATGTGTGACTATAGCCAGGGCTGTCTGCTGAGACTTCGGCCTTGTACTTGTCACACCCAGAGTCAGTATGGTCCTCGCTGCCACAGTATGAGCAACAGCTATATCTGGCCTGATTGAATGGACACAGGTGACCAAAATGGTCCAGTGACTCGCAATGTGGGCACGGGACATATGGTCTGTGAACAATTCGGCTTGTGGCTGGTACAGGTCCGCCTACAGCTCGATGGGCATTTCCATTTTTGGCTGCCAAAGTTGTGGACGCTGTGGTCTGGCGGCTGCTTGACCCCTGCAGGCAATCCCGAGCAAAATGGCCAAATCCGTGACATGCATAACATTGTTTTTCCTTCCCTAGTGACACCTGACTGATCTCCCATCTTTCCCCCTCATCAAGGTCAGATGTTTTCAAGGCATCAGTGTATGCCTTTGCGGCGTCACGGGCTTCCTTAAGTGTCCTTGGTCGGAGCGTCAGGAGGTGTTTCTTGATATCAAGGCTGATGCCATTCTGAAAGGTTTCTAACGCCCTATCTGCTATGATGCGCCTTCTAATGGCTGGGGTATAATCAGGATCATCAGTTGGCACTGTCTTCCTTGCTACCTGCTCCACTCTATCAGCAAATGCCCCAAAAGTTTCCTCAGCCAACATTCTCATGGCTCGAAGCTTGTCAGATGCTTGGGAGGGAGTGTCTTCCACAAACCTCTCTCGGAGGGCCAATGCCAATGAGGTATATGGATGGGGGTCAGCTGCTACCTCCCGATAGTGTTCAGTCACATAGTCTCTGGCAGCACCCCTTAGCTTAGACTTTAACAATCGTGCTCTTACAACCTCATCAAGAGGTTTGGCTACTTCGTCAAAGGCCTCCAAAAATGAGGACAGGGATACTCTGGATGAGCTAGGATCCCACTCAGGGGCTGCAGCCTGGATGGATCGGGGTATTTCCCCAGCATTTTCCCGGGGTGCAACGTTGGTAAAAGCCGTTGTAAGAGCATTCAAGAGCCCCTGGAGATCCTCCGGTGTGACTGCCATTGTTCAGAATCTACAATGATTGCAGTGAAGTATAGGATGGGTACCCTTGTAGAAAAATGAGAGGACAACCAAAACCACAATGGGGATACAACAACACAAGGAAACACAAATAGGAGGAAAATAGAAGATTAGAATGGAAAATATGACAATAGGAGCAAATAGACTCTAGTCAAGATGGGGGCGGGACAGAGCAGTGGCAGGCCGGTGCTCAAATGGCGCGGTTGATTGACAAACTGTAGCGTATCCCACCGCTGCCACCAAGATGTAATAAGGTGGTGGTTGTTAGGTGACTTACCTCTTTAGGCAGTTTGTCGAGTCGGCCACCTCATACATTGTAAGGACACCTTGGGATAAGCACCGCCAACACGGGTGATAGCGTATGACAAATGCTCCACCAAAGCTCCAGGATTTTATAAAGATAGAACCTCTACACAATCCTCGCACAAACGTTGGTTACCAGCCAACTTTGTGCCAAATTATGATATTTTATTAAGCTGCCACCACTCAGTGATGGAGAGCACTGAGACTCACTGCTCCCAGGAGATGGATTCTGATTCAAACCACCTCTGAGGGGTAGATGGAACTAGGAAGGAGTTATGTTCCTATTAGCCTGTGAGATTGGCATCTATTGCCAAGCGATAGATGGTGGTTCCTTCTCTCAGATCACAGATGATTCCTCCTCCTGGCGGGGAATGGAAAGAACAGAGCAACACAGAGACACTCCTTGTTGAAACCCAAAGGAAGATAACGTTTATTCAACAATGAATAATCAAATAGTAAATGTAATACCCAAACTACTAGGACCTACAAGGAATCGTAAGAGGAAGAGAAAAGGTGGGGAATGAAAAAACAGATAACCCCTGGGAAATGATCGGACCTATCGCAGAGTGATACAAGGTTAGTATCAGGGGGTGATAAGATCTCCTACCCTCTCCCGGTAGTTAAATGAAAGAATTAGTGAGTTCCTCCCCCCAATCCGATTTAACCAAATAAAATACAAATACCAGAACAAAAGGATATGAAATACAAAACAATTACAAGGAAATGTAGAAACGCCACTACTACAAATGAAATTACTTAGGCGACAATATTCATCTGAAACCTACCACGATCAGTGAGCTCGTTTATCAGTACAACAGCAAAATTATGAAAGAACTATGCAACTTACAAAATACCAAAATTACGAATAGCAAAAATTACAAAATATAAAATAACAAAATGCCACTGATTATCACATTAAGTGTCTATTAAGTTCCGAAGGAAAGTTGATGCTCTCCCGGGCGTGGTGAGGATGTGAAAAGCTGAAATGGCCGATGATCTGTTGGGAATAAACGGCTCCAATAATTGTAGCTAAGAGTCCCCCTTCTTCAAAACAATAGTGAGACTTACCAGAAAGCCGGTACTGAGCCCCTTGCTTATAACGAATAGGAAGTATACTCTTTGACCAAGTACACAAGAGAAAAGTTATTAAAAACGTGGATGGAAGCACGAGCAATTGTTGCAATCCAAGCGCCGTCGTCGTAATAATCCTAATGGTGGATTGACTCCCCTAAAGCCCCTGAACGGGGATGCGCAGTGACTTCTGCGCGTGCTACCATACGTCATTCCATCACTAGGTGGTAGCTGGGCCTCTCTGGTTGTCTCGGCAGGGGAATGGGGCTCTCTACCGACGTTTGGTAGGGTACACCTCCGGTTCACACATGTTTTTTCAATTTTATTTGATGTAATAAGCCCAATGTAGGTACTTACCGTAGGTAACTAGTTAGGTATATTAGTGACTTAATAATTTATGGCAGTGATGTCATAAAAACATCGTAATAAATAACTTGAACGTTAAAATTACTTGATAGGTAGGTAGTTAGAAAGTTAGTGATATAGAAGACTTCTATAACTGATATAGTCTATTTCACTTTGGGTAGCTATGTTGTGAATGGTTAATTCACAATTAATGATGAAGAAATGGCTCGGAACGATTAGCCTTGTTGTTAGTTTATTTGGTTAATAAAAGGTGTGTTGAGTTCAACTATTTACGTTTGGTTTTAGATCTGACTCATTTCACTCTGAATTGGTTCATCCGGTTCTAAGATATTTGAAAGGAGTCCGAAACTGAATTTCCATCATTTCTCCCCTGTGGGCCTGTGCCCAGAACGGCCACCACCATGTCCCCAAATTTGCCGCCTCTTCCACCTAAGCAGGGAATTCTGAAATGATGTTCTGTTAGCTGGAGGGGTATCGACAGCTAATGCCTGAAGTGTAGTTGGAGGAGTATCGACAACTACCATACTGAATTTATACTAAAGTGTTTTGTTAGCTGGAGGAGTATCGACAGCTAATGCCTGAAGCGTAGTTGGAGGAGTATCAACAACTACCATACTGAATTTATACTAAAGTGTTTTGTTAGCTGGAGGAGTATCGACAGCTAATGCCTGAAGCGTAGTTGGAGGAGTATCAACAACTACCATACTGAATTTATACTGAAGTGTTTTGTTAGCTGGAGGAGTATCGACAGCTAATACCTGAAGCGTAGTTGGAGGAGTATCAACAACTACCATACTGAATTTATACTAAAGTGTTATCTTACAACGCTAAATACATACATGGTTGAAGAACTGGCACAAGCACTACTTATCATTAGACGGCACCTGTTCACACCAACTGTGTCTACGTGACTGACTCGACCCTTTTTCCTCTTGCGGAGGGCAGACTGTTTTACTGTTGATTGCCACTGGGGCGCTCTTCTGTGCCACGTTTGCGACACTCCCCAGGCAAGGAAGTACAACAGGAGGGAATGTAGAAGGAAGAACACGAGAACTTAAACGCAAACGTGTATTGAAGATAAACATTGAAGAATAAAGATAAAAGGAATGCCCTAAGTAGCTATGCAGCTATAGAAGTGAATCATAGTCCATAAGACTGAAGTATAGAACTGAATAATAGCCCACAAACTTAATTTACAAACAAGTTTTGTCAGAGCAGACTGTGCCATGGGAGTTGAGGACCATTGCAAGCAGGTTGCTTGTCCAGTCTCTGATTCGGCGTGCTTGCGTGGCTGTAGGAATCTCAAGAGGGTAGAGATAACAGATTGGACGGGTGAGTTCCCGCCCTGTGTGGTGTACCACACGGGCTGTGTGGACAAGGCCATCCCGGCTAGGCAACAGAGCTGCAATCTTTGCCACATTCCAGTGGGCTCTGTTGGCAGACTCACCCTTAATAAGAACCACATCCCCCACAGATGGGGTAGAATGGCTCACCACTCTAGGATGTTTGTGGTGGAACTGAAATCGTTCCCGAAAGCCAACCAAGTACTGATTGAAGAACATTCTCCTGAACTCTTGAAGCATCTTCTGATTCTGATGCCAACCTTTGATCAGATTAGACTGGATGTCTGACGCTGCTTGATGGGTGAGTGGGGGTTCCAAAAGAGGAGGACCACCTGGTCTCAAGAAATCTAATGGTGTAAGAATATGTTCGATGTCATTGCCAACTGTTGTTAGAGGCCGACTATTCAGGATTGCTTCAATCTCTTTAACTACAGTAAGAAGCTGGCTATCCCTGAATAGTGTTCGATCAAGGGAGCGGCGTAAGCAGTGTTTTATCAGTCCGACAATCCGTTCATAGAACCCACCCTGCCATGGGGAGAGTTCTGGAATAAATTTCCACGCGATGCCTTGCCCATTGAATGATGTTGATGTAAGTACTGTGGCAGTAACCTTGAATTGTGAGGCATTGTCAGAGACAATCAGGGATGGCGTCCCCCTTGCTGCTACAAACCGTCGGAGCCCCAAAGTAAACTCTTCTGCAGTCATATCTGTGACCACTTCAAGGTGGACTGCACGTATTGCCATACATGTGAACAGGCAGATCCATCTTTTCTCAAGTCGGCCATCAACTGTGACACTGAGAGGTCCCAGATAGTCCAGTCCGGTAAAAGAAAATGGAGTGCTGTAGGAGACCCGTGATGCAGGAAGATCCGGCATGTTGGGCAACTGGTATGGGCCTCCACCATACTTTCTACACTGGTCACAAGTGGCTAATACCGATTTTACGCATGCTGTACCATGAGGTACCCAATAGTACTGGCGAAGCAGGGAGAGTGTATGGGTCACCCCAACATGGTGGTTTAGTGTGTGTATCCGGAGAATCAACTGAGTGGTTATGAACGACTCCTTGGGCAGCAGGATTGGGTTCTTTTGGTCTGCAGTGAGTTCTGCATACTGAAATCGTCCCTTGCAGCGCAGGACCTTATCATTATCCAGAAAGAGATTCATAGTCTTTGCTATCAATGTAGGTTTGCCAGCATATTCCTCCGGGAAGTAGGTCTGTTGGAGTCTGCAAACTGTCTCAATGGATAGAACAGTCCCTTGGTCTGGAAGGGCAATCCCAGGTGGATCCTGAATGGGTGTGGACGTATTAATAGCAACAAGAGTGTTCTGCTGGTTGCCATCTGTACATGGTGTGTGTACATCCACTGACACTGTATACTGGGATGGCCAACTATGTGACTTCTTATAGAGGAAGTCTGGCCCTAAAAACCACATGGATGGAATATGGTCCCGTTTTGTACCACGAGTAGCCATATCAGCAGGGTTTTTGGATGACGGTACATAACGAAACTGTATGGAGGTTGATTTCTTGATCTCAGCAAGACGCCGAGTCACAAATGGGGGTAATAATCGGTCAGACTTGAGCCATCCAAGAACTACTTGACTGTCTGTCCATAGCAGTAAATTTGTGAGTTGAATATCCAAAGCTCTTTGAACATATGCCATTAGTCTGGTGCCAATGAGTACTGCCATTAATTCAAGCTTTGGTATGGTCCAACTCTCTCTATTGCGGAGAGGAGTTAAACGAAGACGTGCCATTACTAAGCTAGTGGAACAGTGAGAACCAACTGACACTCGTAAGTAGACTGCTGCAGCATAGGCATCCTTTGAAGCATCAGCAAAGCAATGAAGTTCATTCATTGTACAAGATGACAACAGGTCTTTAGGAATAGTATACCTGTAAGGACGAGGAAATGCTATCTGAGAAGTCACCTTGAGTGTCTCCAAACACTCTCTCCATTCATCCAGCCTTTTTTTTGACAATGGCGCATCCCATTTGATTCTGTCCAGCCAGAGGCTCTGTAAGAATAGCTTAGCTTTTAAAGTAAGTGGAATCACAAGTCCACATGGGTCAAAAACTGAAGCCACAATATGACTAACCTGTCGTTTGGTTTTCACAGCTTCTGCAAAGAGGCCATCCTTTACAGACAACATCAGCTGATCAGAAACCTGATCCCATTTCATACCAAGGACTGTAGTTGGTGTTTGTTGACCCTGTTGTTCAGGGGCTGTTGAGGGTATCTGTTCAAGAAATTTTGAGTTGTTAGAGTACCACTCGCGAATATTCATTGACAACTTTCCAAATTGATTGCGTGCTTCCCTGTAAAGATCACAAGCTTCTGCTTCAGTCTCTGCCCCTGTTATAAGATTGTCCACATAGAGACAGTTAGAAAGTCGTTCTGAGAGGTTAGAATTTTGCCGCTGAAGGTGAAGATGGACTGTGGCAGCAAGTAAATATGGGCTGGAGACTATGCCAAATGGCACACGGCAGAACCGGAAGTGAATCAGGTTATCAGCTGTAGCTGGCCTAGTAAGATCCTTGAGCCATAGGAATCTTGAGACGTCTCGGTCTTCCTCCTGGAGTCCCACTTGGAGGAATGCCTTTTCAATGTCTGCTGTCATTGCTCTAGTTCCCATAAACCACGGATACTGTCCTGTTGGAATGGTGTATCTGGTGGGGTTGGCGTGGCCAAATGTTTACCCTGACCTCCTTCTATATATGTTAAAAAGGATAGTTGGTAGTCAACGTTCTTTTGATTATGCGATGTAGTGAGTGCTCCACTAATGATCCATCCAAAACATGAATTGATCAGGAACAAGTTTGGTTCTATTTCCTTTCTTTCTGTTCTCACAAATCTATGGTAGAGATCGCTCCCAATGATGATGTCAGCAGGCGAGTCATGCTTCACATCTTTGGCCATGTGTAGGCTCGGGAAATAGACTTGGAGACTGCGCTTCAATTCTGGATGGGCAGGTATGTTGTTTGTGGTAGTTGGGACAGCATAAGCAGAAACCTCTACCGTGTCATGTAGCGTGTGGATGCTGAAGCGTACCAAAGTAGTATTAATGGTTTTTGGTTGTTTACACCCAAAGGTGTAAATTGTTAGTGAACTGTGTTCTACTGTTTCAGGCTTCAGTTGTCTGACCAATTGTTGGGAAATATAACTTCTCTCACTGCCAGTGTCCATCAAGATGCGACAAGTCAGGCTAGGCTGATTAGAACTAGAGATCAGGGTTTCAACTGTTTGTAGAACGGCTCCCTTGTGAAACTGAGAGAAGTTTACCGTAGTTGAATTTTCTGAGGATTTGGCAACCCGTTCAGCTGCTTTGGGACAAAGTGCTCGATTGTGGGCACCAAATACTCCACAATGTCTGCATTTCATCTTGCGCTCGCAACGATTTGTGAGATGCTGATTGGAGAAACATTGATAACATCTGTTTTTCAAACAGGTTTTTCTTTCTTCCACAGTTGCGTATTGAGGACAGGTATCACTGAAATGGGTTCTGGAGCAAAAGAAGCATGATTTACAAACGACACCTTTTTGTGGGTGCCTGGGCAAAACGTGATTGGGACTCTGATGCCTTACGTTTATTTACATTTGATTCTGAGGACTTGGAGTTATTTGAGCTTTGAGGTGGACTGTTATTGTTGTTCTGTTTTTTATTCCACCTTTTGTTCCAACCTTGTCTTTGTTGATTTGGTTCCCCAGCAAAGAATGATTCAGTGGTGAATCCAATTGGCAAAGTCAATCCTGTGGTTTTGATAGCTTCACGGCGAGAAAAATCTTCTCTGGCTGAAATCACTTGTTTTAGGTACTCCCTAATGCTATCCACTGTTTCGTCATCTGATTTGGTATACTGTCGCATTTCATGAAGGATTTCACTAGGAAATTTATCCAAAATTGTTGAACGTAATCCAGTGTGATTTGTATCTTCTCCTAAGGACTTCAGAACTTGTAGGTGTCGCTCTATTTCATCCATCACTTTCCTGCATTCAGTGACGTCTGAACTGGCTCTAGGGACTTGTTGTAGAGCCACATAATGAGAGTCCTTGAGTATACCTGGTTTTGCAAATCTTTCTTTCAGACGATCGACTGCTATGGTATAATTTGCATTGGTAGTGTCAAGCCCCCCAATAGCTCTAGCTGCTTCTCCCTCCAGGGCTTGTTCTAGGTATGAGAATTTATCCACATCGCTCACGTTCTTATTCACAACATTTGAGGTGAATTTATCCCAAAATGCATGCCAGTGTAATACATTCCCATCAAATTTAGGAATGTCTAATTTTGGAAGTTGGCTGGGATTTGCAGCAAGTGGAACCTGGCTATGTTGTGGCTTTTCATAACTAGGGGAGATATAAACCTCCAGATCGGCTAGAAGGTCTGAGGCTTCCATTTGAAGGGATGTATAATCCTTCAATTTTGCTTTGAAGGCCGTGTGATCCGCCTCTGGAGGATGGCTTTGTAAAAACAACTGTATCTCAGAGACAAACCCTTCGTACCGAGACTGTAATCTGTTCGCTCTTATTTCATCCCCCCTTGTACAAGAAGAGCCCCCTTCTAACTTGATGAGGATTTCTTGGCACACGGTCACCCCCTCCCGCACCTTTATGGACATCATATCCAAACGCTCAATCATAATGTTCTCCATTTAATATCTAGTAGAATGAAGGTATCTGCAACAAAACGAAACCCTACCATGAGTCGACTTGAAAAGGAAAGATACCTACAGAAGGAGTACGAAACACCAATTGTGTTGCAGTTTCTATTAACCGTTGGTAGGTATCTATTAAACTTTGTTTCTGAATATTGGAAGTCGAGAAGACATAAAACCCGGAAAACACGTAAGGCCTACGTAGAAGGGTGTCCTCGTGAGGTGAAGAGGGGCGAGAGACATGGTGGTGGGAAGGGGTACACACAAGGACTGGTAGGGCGGAGGGCCTGTCCTTGGCGAAAGGAGGGGTCTCCGGTGTGACCCTGTGTGAGTGACTGCGAAGGAAAACGCTCTGAAAAAGGAGAGAAGATTCTCCGGCCCATACAAAGCGGGCTGACGTGCAAGAGAATCCTTACGTAAAAATCTCGGTGGTGCCTCCATGTTGTGAATGGTTAATTCACAATTAATGATGAAGAAATGGCTCGGAACGATTAGCCTTGTTGTTAGTTTATTTGGTTAATAAAAGGTGTGTTGAGTTCAACTATTTACGTTTGGTTTTAGATCTGACTCATTTCACTCTGAATTGGTTCATCCGGTTCTAAGATATTTGAAAGGAGTCCGAAACTGAATTTCCATCATTTCTCCCCTGTGGGCCTGTGCCCAGAACGGCCACCACCATGTCCCCAAATTTGCCGCCTCTTCCACCTAAGCAGGGAATTCTGAAATGACGTTCTGTTAGCTGGAGGGGTATCGACAGCTAATGCCTGAAGTGTAGTTGGAGGAGTATCGACAACTACCATACTGAATTTATACTAAAGTGTTTTGTTAGCTGGAGGAGTATCGACAGCTAATGCCTGAAGCGTAGTTGGAGGAGTATCAACAACTACCATACTGAATTTATACTAAAGTGTTTTGTTAGCTGGAGGAGTATCGACAGCTAATGCCTGAAGCGTAGTTGGAGGAGTATCAACAACTACCATACTGAATTTATACTAAAGTGTTTTGTTAGCTGGAGGAGTATCGACAGCTAATGCCTGAAGCGTAGTTGGAGGAGTATCAACAACTACCATACTGAATTTATACTAAAGTGTTTTGTTAGCTGGAGGAGTATCGACAGCTAATGCCTGAAGCGTAGTTGGAGGAGTATCAACAACTACCATACTGAATTTATACTAAAGTGTTTTGTTAGCTGGAGGAGTATCGACAGCTAATACCTGAAGCGTAGTTGGAGGAGTATCAACAACTACCATACTGAATTTATACTAAAGTGTTATCTTACAACGCTAAATACATACATGGTTGAAGAACTGGCACAAGCACTACTTATCATTAGACGGCACCTGTTCACACCAACTGTGTCTACGTGACTGACTCGACCCTTTTTCCTCTTGCGGAGGGCAGACTGTTTTACTGTTGATTGCCACTGGGGCGCTCCTCTGTGCCACGTTTGCGACACTCCCCAGGCAAGGAAGTACAACAGGAGGGAATGTAGAAGGAAGAACACGAGAACTTAAACGCAAACGTGTATTGAAGATAAACATTGAAGAATAAAGATAAAAGGAATGCCCTAAGTAGCTATGCAGCTATAGAAGTGAATCATAGTCCATAAGACTGAAGTATAGAACTGAATAATAGCCCACAAACTTAATTTACAAACAAGTTTTGTCAGAGCAGAGTGTGCCATGGGAGTTGAGGACCATTGCAAGCAGGTTGCTTGTCCAGTCTCTGATTCGGCGTGCTTGCGTGGCTGTAGGAATCTCAAGAGGGTAGAGATAACAGATTGGACGGGTGAGTTCCCGCCCTGTGTGGTGTACCACACGGGCTGTGTGGACAAGGCCATCCCGGCTAGGCAACAGAGCTGCAATCTTTGCCACATTCCAGTGGGCTCTGTTGGCGGACTCACCCTTAATAAGAACCACATCCCCCACAGATGGGGTAGAATGGCTCACCACTCTAGGATGTTTGTGGTGGAACTGAAATCGTTCCCGAAAGCCAACCAAGTACTGATTGAGGAACATTCTCCTGAACTCTTGAAGCATCTTCTGATTCTGATGCCAACCTTTGATCAGATTAGACTGGATGTCTGACGCTGCTTGATGGGTGAGTGGGGGTTCCAAAAGAGGAGGACCACCTGGTCTCAAGAAATCTAATGGTGTAAGAATATGTTCGATGTCATTGCCAACTGTTGTTAGAGGCCGACTATTCAGGATTGCTTCAATCTCTTTAACTACAGTAAGAAGCTGGCTATCCCTCAATAGTGTTCGATCAAGGGAGCGGCGTAAGCAGTGTTTTATCAGTCCGACAATCCGTTCATAGAACCCACCCTGCCATGGGGAGAGTTCTGGAATAAATTTCCACGCGATGCCTTGCCCATTGAATGATGTTGATGTAAGTACTGTGGCAGTAACCTTGAATTGTGAGGCATTGTCAGAGACAATCAGGGATGGCGTCCCCCTTGCTGCTACAAACCGTCGGAGCCCCAAAGTAAACTCTTCTGCAGTCATATCTGTGACCACTTCAAGGTGGACTGCACGTATTGCCATACATGTGAACAGGCAGATCCATCTTTTCTCAAGTCGGCCATCAACTGTGACACTGAGAGGTCCCAGATAGTCCAGTCCGGTAAAAGAAAATGGAGTGCTGTAGGAGACCCGTGATGCAGGAAGATCCGGCATGTTGGGCAACTGGTATGGGCCTCCACCATACTTTCTACACTGGTCACAAGTGGCTAATACCGATTTTACGCATGCTGTACCATGAGGTACCCAATAGTACTGGCGAAGCAGGGAGAGTGTATGGGTCACCCCAACATGGTGGTTTAGTGTGTGTATCCGGAGAATCAACTGAGTGGTTATGAACGACTCCTTGGGCAGCAGGATTGGGTTCTTTTGGTCTGCAGTGAGTTCTGCATACTGAAATCGTCCCTTGCAGCGCAGGACCTTATCATTATCCAGAAAGAGATTCATAGTCTTTGCTATCAATGTAGGTTTGCCAGCATATTCCTCCGGGAAGTAGGTCTGTTGGAGTCTGCAAACTGTCTCAATGGATAGAACAGTCCCTTGGTCTGGAAGGGCAATCCCAGGTGGATCCTGAATGGGTGTGGACGTATTAATAGCAACAAGAGTGTTCTGCTGGTTGCCATCTGTACATGGTGTGTGTACATCCACTGACACTGTATACTGGGATGGCCAACTATGTGACTTCTTATAGAGGAAGTCTGGCCCTACAAACCACATGGATGGAATATGGTCCCGTTTTGTACCACGAGTAGCCATATCAGCAGGGTTTTTGGATGACGGTACATAACGAAACTGTATGGAGGTTGATTTCTTGATCTCAGCAAGACGCCGAGTCACAAATGGGGGTAATAATCGGTCAGACTTGAGCCATCCAAGAACTACTTGACTGTCTGTCCATAGCAGTAAATTTGTGAGTTGAATATCCAAAGCTCTTTGAACATATGCCATTAGTCTGTTTTACTGTTGATTGCCACTAGGGCGCTCCTCTGTGCCACGTTTGCGACAAGCTATCTACTTTTTAGAATCGCATTTCACCGTTATGTAGTGTTGTTACCTACCGTATTTTTTCGTGCGCTTATGAATTGTGGATAATAATGTCAGGCATTATGACGCTCGAATTCCTTGCTTGGTAATTAAAATTCTGCAAGAAAGGGAACAGAGGTCCTCGGTTTGAAAGAAGAGTTCTACGAGATGGGCCAAATCCTTAATTCCTTTGATTCCTGCAATCCGGCACGGCAACGCATTTGCCGGAAATTTTGCCGCAGAGGCGTTCACATGGCAGCGCAGTCATAACAAAATGCAATCGCAAAAAACAAACAATTGCTCGAACTCGAAACCGCAATATCAACCACATAAATGTCGAATTTTAATATGGCTGAACAACCAAACAAGAGAGGTGTGCGCAGTAACCTCCGCGCAGATCCGGCAACGCATCCGACAGCGGAAAATATCTGGATATTTTGATATAGTATCCAAGGCACTGCGTTGAAATAATCCATTTTGCGTTGGCCAATAGCATTGCAGAACGCATAGCCGTGCCGGGCTACCGTCCGGAATTGCGTCTCATGTGAACCTAGCTTATATCTACCAGCCTAGTCTGAAGCTTTTCTAGTCTTCAGGTAGGTCAAAAATTTTCGTATAATTTCGTTCTAGTCTCCAGAGCAAACTCTGCAAAGTATGCAGACGTGTAGTACCTACTAAAATAGTAACAAAATTAAAATGTATATTGAGCTAAAAGTATGTGTATATCTGTGTATATAACTTCTATTTTATTGAATCAAACTTATCAAACCGCGTTTTCGAGGTTTTTAGAGTAGAATAATTAGAGGGTTGAACGGCTCCCAAAGAACGCATTCCAGAAGTGAGTGAATTGGTGGGAGTTAACTCCTGGAATTGAATGCATCTTACAAATGCCTAGTGAAAGGGGTAAAACCAGCTGCCCATACACAGCATAATTTCCCCTTCCCCTAGAGCTCAATCATAGGTGGGCTGAGGAGTGTGACGTCCCCGAAGTAAGGCCGATTGTGGGAAACCGCCTGTATCCGTTTTCCCGCATTTGCAGAAACTCGAGACGAGTGCTGGTCCATCATGGACGGGATTGTCATATTATGCCGTCACAGCTCCCAGGCCGGAAAGTATGGATTCCAAGGTTGATCGGATATAGTTTTACATTGGCCTCCCGGAACAAACCTCTCACAATTTTTTCTCCTTTTTTAGGGCGTCGCTCACTATTAAGAGCCTCTGCCCATATGTTTAAGGCGACTGGAGACTGGGGAAATGATGATAGGAACCGTCGACCGTTTGATTCAATAGAGACTTTTTGCAGCACCGAATCGGGTGACGATTGGGAAACCGTGGCCGGCAAGATAGGGCGAGCAAATTCAGATGCTAACATTGCTATCGTCTTCCTCCACTTCCAAAACGGTCTGATAAGAGGAAACCGGCTGTTAGGGCCACGTTCGAGGGGAGTACCAGCTCCCGTCATCAAATCGCCGTCAAGACGGGACCGTTCAATCCCGGTTTTCAGCGGATGACGGTTTCAACTCATGACGGTTCGCCTGCCGATCGGATCGTTGAGCATGCGCACTAACCCTTTCGTACCGAACGGTTTCCCAATCGTCACCCGATTCGTTGCTGCAAAAAGTCTCTAGTCTGCCTGCGTGCGGCCCCCTTGAAACCTCCAGGAGTCCAACATAACTCTCGGCGGTTGTGGTGTCCTCTTCACCTTTTCTTTTCCTCTTCAGGTTTTTCCAGATTTTTTCCTTCAAAATTTGTATCAAAATATTAATAAAATATACTTGCTTGGTTCTAACGGTGTTGATGGCTCGAGAAGAAGTTGTACAGTTCGTCACTCGATTCGTCCACATATTTTGGGTGTTGCAGTAAATTCCATTTGTGCGCCCAAACTCGACGGATTGTATCGAAATCGCTTGATCCTCCAGACAATCAATATCCATCGTCTCATATTCACATACCAACTTTGTCCTCAGACCTATTCCACAAATATGTACGTTATGCGCATTTAATGACACAAGGTTCAGAATCCGTATATAGGTATCGTTATTTGACTTCATGTGTGCAGCATCTCACTTTAGGAATAACACTCGGCAAGTAGGTACATTCTCTGAAACTGTTATACGGGACTGATAATATTATTATGTGTCTATTAATTAGAAAGGTTTAAAAAAATATTCGATGCTATAAATTCCACCCATTAGGTACCCTACTCATCGTGTTCCGGTTGTTTGTAAGTGGCAACTATTGCAAATGCGCAATGTTGACGTAGGTACCGATTGCATTTTTTTAATTCACGGGGGATCATCTCTCACTTGAAACCAAACATATAAACGAACTTCTCTGAGCAAGTTCGGATGGAACCAGAGATCTGTTACAAACAGTCCCCCTTTTTTACGCCGTGCGATTTTTATGAAATCCCCATCGGACTATCTATGTCTACAGTTCAGTAGGTCCTATCTATTCCATTCTGTTTCCTCTCTGCTTCTCAACACAGTCGACTGTTCCTTTCTCTATTTAGGTTCATATGATAAAACTAATTTTACCTGCTGCGTAATATCCAGTCAGTAATATGACCACTGAAGTTATAAGGCTTGATCTTGATATGGTGATCCTAAACTGTGGGAAGACATCAATAATTGTAAAAAGGTCAGTTATTTCTATATTGGTGGTTGAAAAACCATTCACTTTCAATTTCATAAAAAAATTGAACATTTGTCGGGTCCCAGCTAGAAATGACATAAATCGTCTTATTAATTTCTCATTTTAATGCGTCGGACCTTCGACCCCAAACAGGTCGTGGCTAACTCTGGAAATAAGGCACCTACAAAGGTTAAAAAGTAGGTTCCTACCTGCGATAGGTCTACTACCCTACCTACCTAGTACAATGTTAAAAAAATCCATTCTCGAGAAATGTTTTCTGTAAATTAATCTTGATGGCCAGTGATTTTAACAAAGTTTACCAATTTAGCAACTGTTGACCTTCAATCACTCATATTTGACCCAGTTTGTTTGTCGAAAGTCGCTCATCTTCGAACTCTTTTGGTTTATTATTCTGTGAATAATAACCTATGTATGGACCTATGTATGACCTATGTATTCGCTCAGCAAAAAATTTTTATAACACCCCCTCAAAATTTTTTCTTTTCCGTTTCAAGGTGTGTAGATTCCAAAAATGCAATGTCCGTCCGCCGTACGCCGTATCACGTGTACAGGCTTCATTTTCGGTCTAAAAAAATCGTTCTTTCGCACACATGCTCCATTTGGGCCCTAGTTGTGTCCCGACACTTTTCAGCCCGATCGGAATATATCCAGGGGAGTTATGAGTGAAAATGTGTATAAAAATAGGTACTTTTTGTGTTTTAGTAACATGTTAGTAAAATGAGCTTTTGAGGTATTGTTTTTCGTGTTTTTGGGGACGAGAAGACCGAATATGAAGTCGATTTTGACCAAGGAGTGGAAAATTGAGGTTGTACCAGATGTTCAGCTCCCAAAATTGATTTTTTATGAGTCAAAAACCTGCGAAATCGTCTGAAATCACCATCAATTTGTATAATAACACTAGAAAAAGTGTCAACACGTGGATCAAGACGATTAAATGGTACAATCAATGATCAAAGGTAATTTGAAAAAAAGGAGCGTAGTGCCTAATGCAAGTTCTGGGGGCCAAAATTTGTGGAAACCACCAGAAATAGCCATTTCAATAATTATTTTACATCAAAGAAACAATAAATAAACAGCCAGCATTTTTGTAGACCAATAAAATAATAGAATAATAAACCCATGTGACAAGGACTTTGCAGCGTTTTTTCGTTTACCATTACAAACATTTTGGTGAAATATTGAATTTTTATATCTTCTAGCCATGCCCACACACTGTCTGGAGTGACACATAACTAAATATATAGGCATATTAATATACATTTTTATTGCCCGAGGAATGAATTCGAGTTGCTAAAATCTGACTACCTTAGCTACCTACTACTACAAAATTTCAAATTTCGCCAAAATCTCTGCTATGGCAAACGAAAGGAGAGTTCGAAGATGAACAACTTTCAAAAACAACAAGTGTCGAGTGTTTGTTGATCAGTAATCGCTTAAGATCTGTGCAAATGGCTTAAATATCACCAGAAGTGTATAGAATGGTGAATCGAGACGGAAAAACGCTGCAAATGATTCCACAGCTGTTTATTATTTACCTGTATAGATGCCCTTCTGTGTATACCACTGATTTCTGTGGTCAATGCCTACTCTCGAGCCCCCGCCAGGAAAGCCCTCAATTGAGTACTAGAGCCTGCCCCGGAATTACTGTTTCATAAAAATGCGCAGGATTCAATAATTCAATCATTAACTATTTGTTATTGTGGTGATCTGAAGGTAGAGGTGAGGCTTGGATAGGTGAGGTTTTTAGATGGAGAGATGAGGTGCTGGTAGCTAGCGTTTAAAAGGTTACCACCTATGGCGAAGCCAGGAAGGTTGCCCCCACTAATAACGCTAGAGGATATGCCCAGACGGTTCCACCTGGTCGGTTATCACCGGATCGGTTCCACCACTCTTAGTTCTTTTAGACAAGAAAGGTAAGGAGGTATGAGGAGAGAGAAGTCATCGATTTCTGGTTTGATCGTAGAATGGAGAGCTGGGTGAGAAGAGCGGTTTTTGTAGGAGCTCTTCCACCCTCCGATCGTCGTTAGGAACCGTTGAGGGACTGACGGAGGGAAGAGAGACCTACCCAACCTTCGTCACGTAGGCCCCCGTTCGTTCGGTTTATTAGTACAATCTTAATAGTTACATGGAGTGGTATTCCGGGAGGATTTGTATCCCGGAATCTGAATATTATTCGGTTCCGGGCCGGTCTTCCGGCAGGCTGGTGGCATTTTCCGGAGAGTTCCCACGTCTTACTAGTCTATTGAATACCCCACTTTTATCAAAGTTTCAGAATTTCATGATATTTTTTATCAAATTTCAAAATTTCAAAGCAAGTCCCTCCTAGCATTTTCTCTGTTGATTAGATCCCCACCAAAAGAATTTCAAAATTACCGAATTACAAGGCGTAGCAAAAGGGAAAAGTTTCCATTGTGAATATGCATACAACTTCTGGGCAGTAAAAATGGGTCAACGTTCAGACGCTTACAGATCGCTCACCGTCACCGGGCCGCGCCATTTCGAAGTTCCTTGGCGACAAATATCCTGCTGGATTTGACGGCCGTTATTTTCCATTGCCGTTTTGAGGGTTGTTCTCAGTTTTAAGATTGTTGTTACTCTTGAACACGGGTAACAACGAAAAACTGACTGAGAAATCCAGCCCAGATATCATTGCTGGGGAACACCTGATTATAATCAAGGATGGCTGTATGAAGTCGAGCTGGTTGTTCTGTGATATTATTTCATTTGAAGATATTATTTCATTTCTTTTGCAACTTTAACAAACGCTACGCTTCATGAATAACAACAAATAATATTAATGATTGAATTATTGAATCCCCCGCATTTGTATGAAACTGTAATTCCCGGGCCGGCTCCAGTACTCGCCACTACTCGGTTCAGTGCTTTCCTGGGTGGAGCTCGAGGGTAGGTATGGACCACAGAAAACAGTGATCTGCGAAGAAGGGGCATCTATACAGGTAAATAATAAACCGCTATTTAATAATTTGCAGCGTTTTTTCTTTAATTAAAAAAAGATTTTGGAAGACAGTATGAACAAAAAAAAATGCTGCAAATCCCTGCACAACGGTTTATTATTTTGTACAGAATACCCTTCTGTTACAGATCACAGGTCTCCGTATAGATAACCCTTCTATATAACATTTGTATTATTTGTATTGTATTATTTATATTCTAAACATATTATGTAGATCGCGGACCCTCCGTAGGTTAGTACCTAACCCCGTACTCGTTACTAGGTGCCTACCTAAACCGTTCTGTAATAATTTACCTGTATAGGTTCCCCTTCTACGGAGATAGAATAATGCACCGTTGTGTAATAATTTGCCCATCAATAGGTAATACTTCAACGGTTGTTCAAGTTGCAAAAGTATCTATAAAAAAAATCCAGCCCCTTCTTGGTAGATGAGCCGTTGTGTAATAATTTACCGTTGTGTAATAATTTGCCACTGTGCAATAATTTTCCATTGTGTAATAATTTACCCATCGGTTGTTCAAGTTGCAAAAGTACCTATCAACAAAATCCAGCCCCATCTGGGTTGAAGTATTATTTATGGGTACATTATTACACAACGGTAAATTATTACACAACGGTAAATTATTACAGAATGGTAAATTATTACACAACGGTTCATCTACCAAGAAGGGGCTGGATTTTGTTGATTGGAACTTTTGCAACTTGAACAAACGTTGAAGTATTATTGATGGGCAAGTTATTACATAACGGTTCATTATATTGACCACTAGGGTAGGTTGTATTGACCACAGAAAACAGTGAGTTACGCAGTAGGGGCATCTATTTCACTCCACATCAACAATTTTCCTTCAGAACTTCATCATTTGCGTTTCTTTTTGCCATTTTAGTTACTGTTCGTCATCGACAGAATTATTTTAGCAACATTTGACTCGTGATTTAGGTAGGTACCTACCTAGTAAAGAGTACGGGGTTAGGTAGGTACTAACCTACGGAAGATCTGCGATCTAAATAATATGTATAGAATAGTACATATTATATTATACAGACGGGTTAGCTATAGAGAGAGCTGTGATCTGTAACAGAAGGGTAGTCTGTACAAAATAATAAACCGTAGTGCAGGGATTTGCAGCGTTTTTAGGAATGTGGTTGTAACGAATTCTGAGTCTCAGAATTACACTGGAGTTCCAGAAAAACCGGAAAGCTATCTTTGATGGTTTCATCAAGAGTTACCGGGAACTAGGTATGAAAAGGGTGTGGGCTTCCTCTTTCAGTAGTGCGTATAAATTCCTAGCTCCAACAGAGAAGGGTCTAAAGTTTTTGAATTTTGACTTGAACATACGCTGTAAGAGGTTGTCATACCATTTCGACTGGTGGTGCTCCGTATATGCAGGTGGCTTCAAAATAAGGTTTGACCGGACGGAAAAATGCACGATAGGTATAGCACAGGAGGAGGACACCTTGTTCCACTTCCTTAGTACATGCCCTGAAGTCTGTTAGTGAGGGAGCGTTGGTTTGGCTCGGATACTTTATCGGCGGATAAAACTTTAGATTTATTGAGAGTGGAAACTAAAGAAGTGGCTATTGGGTTATAAACTTTCTTTTTAGCGGCCATAAAATCACAGCTTGAAATTATTTCCAGTCATTACCACTTGTAAGTCAGAATGTGATACCTATATTTATTTATTTCTTTTTTTTTCTGTGGTATTGCTCCATAAGTTTTTCTTTCTTGTAATAGGTACTCTTTTTATCATCTTCATAGCTTGCTAGTTTGGATTTCTTAATTGTCAGTTATAATAATTTTCTTTGAGAAGTAAAGTAAAAAAGTTCTGTTTTTACTACTACTGTTTTTTACTGCTATTCAATTGTAATGTCGAAATGACTAGGTCTACAAATAAACTGATAATGAATGGTTGTCCGCGTGTCATCACCGTCGACCAAGGGAGGCAGTTAGAGTCCTCCCAATTCACGGACCTACTGAAATAGCTGGGGATACAAAAACAGCGAACAACGGCCTACTACCCCCAATAAAATGGGAAAATCGAACGGTGGCACTCCGTTCTCAAGCAAGCCCTTTCTACCTCTAGTGGCACGCCCTCCTGGACAAAAGCCCTACCATACGTCATGGTCAGTCTCCCCACCGCGGCCCAACAGTCCAATGGCCTCAGCCCAGCTGAACGGGCCTTCCACGCTCCTTTGCGCCTAATGGTGGACATCTTTCTCGAAGAGCCGACAGACAGTCAAGATCAAACGCTGCCGACACCTGTTACCAACACCACATACCCCAAACGCTTTCACTCCGCAACGCATATGTACCTCAAGGAACCCGGCATGCACAAAACCTTGCAGCCCCTTTATTCCGTCCCTTTCAAGTAATCCGAACAACGAATACTACTGCATCCTATTAATTGACAACAAACCGTATACCACCGCACTTGCTCACTGCAAACCAGCTTTCAACCCCCCCCCCCCCCCCCCTACACCAACCTCCAAGAGATCCCCAAACCTACCCTCACAGTCTGTCCTTATCCTCCGTCCATGATGGAACTCATTTTTACAACCGACGATCTCGACGCAGTTTTCACTCCAATCAACCCCCAATACCCCATGTCGCCCTTTCACCCCTGCCAGTATCTTCCCTACCTACTTCTCCCTGCCACCTTCACCACCTCCGAAATGGACCACTCCCAAGAGGATCGACAGCATACCTCGCCGCCTCCCGGTGTTGGCGCGTGTCCCGGTGGGTGGTCTACCGCGATTATTGCACCGCCAAATCCACCGGGACACACAATCCCTACATCCCCGGCGATCCAGCCAACTCCAACAGCACCGCAGCCACGACTGCACCACCGCCAGGGATATCCCAAATAGATATCACCGAGAAGAGACGGCCCCGGAGAAACACCGGCAGACAATACAAACAATCCACCTCCTTGGCCGATACCCGATGATTATTCCATCCCGCTCCACCGTAGTCCTGTCTCTGGCACGTTCCTATCTGTCCGGTCGCCAATCTCCCACAGATACAAACGCCCCGACAACCCCGTTACAACACTCTGCGTCCCACCGACCACCTTCCTGTTTTGCATACACCATCATTTGTTTTATTGTATTACTGCCTTCAGCACCTACTTCGCCTGTTACATTTCAATTTAAATTTCCATTACTGCCTTCAGCACCTACTTCACCTGTTACATTTCCATTTTATGTACACTTTCATTGGTAAAATTTGGGGGGAACTCTGTCGTGGTAACCATAGGAGTACCATATACCAACTTATTGTACCACTCCTGTATACATTACCACTAAAGACGGAGAAGCCTTTAGTGTAACGTTTTCACATTTAAAATAAAGTTTCTTTTCACTCTTATAATAGGTAACAAGGACAAACACATCTACCACAACTTAATATCTCATTTAAATATTCAACTCATACATCTGTTGCCTGATTTTGTCTGTTTGATGTTCTGCCTGCCCATGAAGAAATAACTTCATGGGCAGGCAGAACATGGACAATTTTTCTTCACCAGGCGAGTGAGAACCATGAGGTTTGTTCACAGTGACTATCTGATGATTACCTGACCGACAGAAAGGCGTTTTATCAAACCCTTCTCAAACCCTCTTATGGTTTCCTAGAAGCAGGGCCGACCTGGGGGGGGGGGGGGGGGACTTATTTGTACAGTTATTGTGCAAACTAAAAATTTCCCTTTTATAAATGAGCTCAATTACTTCCTTACTAAATAAGGATAGAACAGTACGTCCAGTACTCCTGTTTATAAATTATAAAATTGGCGTGGGGAGGGGCCCGATGAGAATTCATCCCCGGGGCCCTTCCCAGCTCTGGGCAGCCCTGCCTAGGAGTTGACGAACCATCAGATAAAGGCAGTGGGATCAAGCCTATGCTTACAATCAGAAAAATCCAGTGGGAACAAACCTATGCTTACAATCAGAAATATTGCTTCCAAAATGAAAATGTTAGAATGAGTTATACCATACTGTCATTTAGACATTGTGATTCGTACACCTGGTGGGTATGTTTATTACTTACGGTTCTGTTAACATACCTCCAGGAAGAACTGGGTAACACGCATGAGGATCTTAATTGTCTCCTACTACTAGTCACCCTTTGGATTCACTACCTATCATTCTGTTTTACCACGTTTTACTTGGGTGGATGAAGAAAGTCTCAGGTTAGCATCTAATAATACATAGTACATTTCTTCACAGAAAAGATGAATGTATTGTCAAATGATCAATCGTTTCCAAGTAATGTCGACTGGCTTCCTTTAATAACACACGTATTTTACTTCTAAAAATTTGCCAATCCTTGAGCATGGGTCACCAAACAGATTGGTGGACGCTGGAATAGTACACATTTGTTTTCCATCACATCTGGAAAATAAGAAATCATTGTTTAGCTTGACACATCCTATGGAAACCTTTTTCATTTTTGCAGATTAGTTACAGCTGAAAAGATGTTTCTGAACTGTAGGTAGTAGATACATACCTACCTAACAGATCATTTTCGGTGATTGAATTTTTCGTCTGCGTTCAGACGGTATGATAGGGTCAAACTTGTGTCTACCAATGGCGTGTAGGGCTATTATACCTAGGTACGCTGTAAATCCCTCTCACTAACAGTATTTATTAGGCTAGGTTTTTATCTCTATTAATAGTTCACTCTTTCCGACCAATGATTCCAACTATTGTAGTTGAACTAAGTCCATAAACGTCTTGATAAAACGCTTGGTGTAGAAATTCAGTTAATTCAGTGGGTAATGTTGACTCACCTGGCTGTCAAGATGGCAGTAGAATTAGCTGATCTGCACGAGTTGGTGTTCACAATTTGCGATGGCCCGATACATTTGGTCGGGTTCGTTCTGCCGAATGTGGCCTCATTGATGGCAATCTTCTTGCCACTCTCACATGTGATAGTCAGAGTCTCCGCTTCACATACGAATTGTGTGATCAAATCCGCTAAAACAAATCCGATACAAATGAAGGAACCGCAAATTCTTCCACAACGATTCATTATAGTTCTGTAGAAATAATAATAATAATAATAATTAACCTGAAGTGCCTGTAACAGTACAAGGAAAGGTCTTAATGAGCAGCCAGAAGAGAAGGTCTTAAGGATTCACACGGGGTGTTTTACATGTACAGCTCATCTGCTTCTAATACAGAGATTGGTCTTATGTTTCGTTAGAGTTATGTGATACCTACATTTAAGACATACTCCCATAGCCTGGAGTTATAGATGCAAAAAGACTAAGAATTCCAGGAGTTTTTTGCTCGGTATTTTTGTGCTAAAAAATAAAAAATTGTGGCCCTGACGTTATCTAAGAGACCTATTGAAAATCTTAAAAAATCCAGTTCGAGTGACGGTATGTCTGCACATGAGCAGTCTTACCTAATAGCTTATTTAGAAATATTCAACTTGTGGATACATACCTCGTCTGACTTCGAACAAGTTTGACAGAGACTCTCATTTTGAGGTGTGGTTATCAATGGGTAGCAGGATACCGTACATTTAGTATACCTAACTGTGAATTGCGGGTACCAACATGAACGAATATCCAATAGTTACCAATATGAACCAATATGTTACGATGTGTGGAAGCTATTCTGTCCACCAACTTGGCTGACGGTTTTTGTTATGGTTGAGGGTGGCTGGTGAAGGTCAAACTCACCCTTTTCACACTCGTAGCTCACTTCCAGGTATTTCTGTACATTTCTACAAGGATCTCCCAAGGTGTAGGATTCTGCACTGACTGAGCAGCTTTTCTTGTGCTGACACCTGAAAAGTGCAAGTTTTGAATCATTCATTTGACAAAGAGACGCTAGATAAGCCATGGATAAAGATCATCTGTTGTCTCCATTTTAGAAAGGTGTTTAGAGCCGCAAAGTGGGGAGAATCAGCTTAAGTTTGATCATCAGCCTTAGATTTTATTTTTGTTTTAATTTCAATTATTTTGTTGGCCTCTATCAGCAAAATTCCGGTACAGTGGACAGACAGAAGGGTCCCTAGTATTCCTGATTTCCCTGCTATATTGGTTACCTTTATTCATACTTTAATTGGATTTTATACTGGTTTTAAGGTAGGTACCTACCATGCTTAGTGGTTCAGAAATCAGAAAATGTTTTGTTTACGCCATTTAAACAGCAAACTCCCAAGCACCTTCTACGTTTGACGTCAACATTCTACAATATTGGTTATTCATGAAGGTATTTTTATTGGATTCAATTCAGTAATTTTTATTTTTCAAATGCACATTTTATTCTTTGGTGATTCTCCGAAAATCGTCAAAACTAGGATATATTTTCCAGTACAATTATTAACCATTTTTCTTATTTTTTTTCTTCTTTATTTCATTGTTATGCATGACCATGGTACTTTACCTGAAATTTGCAATCATACAAGTGCTTAGTGGCAGGAGAAATCAAATTTTGTAAATTTAAGAAATGAGGGAATGAAACTAAGTGTGAGGGAACGAGGAAAACTAAATAAAATTTACTTTAGTTGTAAGAACATAACGTTTTATTGTTGAAACGATATAAAAATAGACCAACACAGCATGGCATAATGACTGCTCATATTTCAGTCTAGAAAAGGTTTAACATTTCTTAAATTAGATGGGTTTTTAAAAGTCTTCTCAAGTAATAAATTGGTCCATGGTAACAATTCAAGACTAGTTACTTGATAATAAATCTCAAGTGTGTCAAATAACTACTATCTGTCCAAAACATTTAAATACTCGTATAGGAATAAAACAGCATCACAATTGGAAAAAGACTTTGTGACATGACAAAAAGATGAATAATATTGAAATAAAAAATCACATAGCAAAACGCATCTTGAAGTGACAAGATATTGTAACTAGGGAACCACCGTTTTTTCTTTATGCAAATGGAGACTAAAAGGAAAGATACGGACGATCCTTTTGTTAACGATTTTCATTGTAGGAGTTGGTAAGATCATTGAAACGTCAGTTTTATTTATCATACACCTATCGTTCACATTTATGATTAATTCCTTGGAATTGGAATTATTGACAGGACTAAGTCCAAGAACAGTCATGTCATCTCCAACAACGTCTTCCACATAGAACACGCGAAGAACCTCCTTTGAAGTGCTTGGCTCACTCATGTTACTTAGTTGTGGAGCAAGAATAAAACAGCCAATAAGCTGTTGATCTTCTGAAGACTTTGAAGGTCCATGCTGCTCATCATTAACCGTTAAGCCGCGGTTACACTTGCGGTGTTGGGCCCAACACCAAATATTCGTCGGCCTCTTCCCGCAAGTGTAACCGCGGGACAAATGCCCGAATGCGCGCGAATATTGGTGCTTGGGGATGCTCGGTCAAAAGGCGGTTTTTTGTCCCGAGTCAGAGGTGGCGAATATTCGCCAACTAGTGTATTCGTGCAGCGCACACACATGCGGCCAAGTGTTTGCATTGCGAAACTGCGTTCATCGTCGTTTGCCCGAATACGCGTCGATGCTCGGGGTTGAGAGCCAACACCGCATGTGTGTGCGGGGTGCGCGTCAAGATTCGGCAAACTCCGAGCATAGGGCGAGTATGGGCGAATATTCGGTGTTGGGCCCAACACCGCAAGTGTAACCGCGGCTTTAGATGCTCAGCTCCACTGCTCGTATTTTCCATTTCAAGAGACAATGGAGGGTCGGGAATGACAAAATCATCACTGACATCTTCATGAAGTGTTCTGTGTGTTCCAATCTTGAATTTGTCACAGCCAATACAATGAAAACAGCTCAAAAAGTTCATTTTTAGCTGCCCAGGATTGGCAGCTTCAAAAACAGCCTGATGGACTTTCATTGTACCTTTGAAAGTCAAGACAGAGGAGGGAATCAAGGCAGCAACACTATTAATGTCTTCCTGGTCAACAGTGTGCAGAATTACTTTGCGAGTTCTTTGCTGAATAGCATTCACAAAAGACAGAAAGTCATTAACATCCGCCCCATGTTTTACTGCAGCATCAGCTTGTCGCTTCACGCTCCTCCAATCCCATCTGGTGCACCTTTTCCATGTCCTGGGGCAGAATAATTCCATGTAGCTGTAGACACGTTCAAGGTGTTTGGAAGAGCATGTGCCAGGAGGAAGAAGATAGACTTATTCCTATACTGAGTTGAAGGGCTGACGGACAAAAAGTGAACATTTTCTACGTTGGGGAGATTGATAGCAATATATTCAAAAATATAGTGCAAGTGAGCCCACACTGCTGGTGCTCCATGGTCGGGGCTTTCAGAAAATGTACAAAATGATTGAGATCTCACTTCTTCGTAGGAATTCTTTCTAAAATACAGTTGCACTGTATGGAGAGTGAATTGTTTCCTACTTCCTCCAAAGTGAAGAGCCTGGATTTCGGTGGCATATTTCCCATTGTAGTTTTCTGAGAAATCACAATGTATAAGAACTTCTCGCTCCGACAAGACTGTTTTTAAGTATTTCATCGACCCAAACTAATGCACCATAACAGCTTCGTGATTCATGAATGCCTTTAGTTCTTTTTCAAAGAAATCCACTGTGTCATTAATATTGGAAATTATCTTCTCTTTCACCACATGTCTTACTTTCTTCTGAACTCTACTCTTACTACTGTATACTTCATTAACAGATTTCCATTGGTAGTACGACTCGTCTTTGTAGATATATTCTTTGTGTAGAACAACTCGGTCTTTGCAAGTGGCACACTTCCTTTGCAAACATGGAACGCTATACCCATCACAACAAAGTGAGTTCAAAATATCCTTCATGCTCTGTGAGTAAAGAACGCCTGCCTGATGCAGAGAAGAGAGGAGTAACCCCATGTTCTCGTGGATCTTACATGCACAGGTGTCCCTGTTCGTAACTTTCTGTGGTACTACCCAAAAGGGCTTTAATCTACAAAACGCATAGCTCAGTTTATAATCCATCGAAGTGCAGACCTTGACATGCAGCTCTATCAGGCTACCCGAAAGATATCGTTTTTGTTTCTTGCATTTATTTTTGGTAATGCAATCACTTTTTCCTGGGCATTGTCGACTGTTTTCATCTTCTTCGAAAAAACTGATCACGTCATTCTCAATCTGATTCTTCATTCTTCCCATTTTCATTCTAAAACTTCTATTGTTTGAACGATGACTAAAATTTCTGTGAAACAATTGGTTTGACACACAATTCAAGTCATTAAGGAGATGATATTATTCTTCAACAGCGGTAAAGAGCGTCTGATGGAGTTTCTGAATAAGAGTTTTGAGCCATGGGTTTTCAGTTCCTTGTAGCTTCGTGCAAGAATTCCTCTCATGGATTCTCCAAATAACAATTTTCTGGCTACCTCTTTTTTTGAGCCTTTTGGTTTATTATTCTCTGAATAATACACCTATGTAATCGCTCAGCAAAAAATTTTTATAACCCCCCCCTCAAACTTTTTTCTTTTCCGTTTCAAGGTGCGTAGATTCAAAAAATGCAATGTCCGTCCGCCGTCCGCCGTACGCCGTCCGCCGTATCACGTGTACAGGCTTCATTTTCGGTCTAAAAAAGTCGTTCTTTCGCACACATGCTCCATTTGGGCCCTAGTTGTGTCCCGAAACTTTTCAGCCCGATCGGAATATTCCCAGGGGTGTTGTGAGTGAAAATGTGTGTAAAAATAGGTACTTTTTGCGTTTTAGCAACATGTTGGTAACATGAGCTTTTGAGGTATCGTTTTCCATGTTTTTGGGGACGAGAAGATCGAATATGAGGTCGATTTTGGCCAAGGAGTGGGAAATTGAGGTTGTACCAGATGTTCAGCTCCCAAAATTGATTTTGTATGAGTCAAAAACCTGTGAAATCGTCTGAAATCACCATCAGTTTGTAGAATAACACTAGAAAAAGTGTCAACACGTGGATCAAGACGATTAAATGGCACTACCAATGATCAAAGTTAATTTGAAAAAAAAAAAAAAGATCGTACCTACCTAATTTGTGTTTTGGGGGCCAAAATTGGTGGAAACCATCAGAAAAGCTATTTCAATTATTTCACATGAAACAAACAATAAATGTACAGCCAACATTTCTGTAGAATAATAAACCCCATGTGACAAGGACTTTGCAGCGTTTTTTCATGAGACTGAACCTTGGTGCGGGGCGACTGGCTCATGTTCTTCAGCTGCTTCCTGCTCTCTTTTGCGAAGTGTTTCAATTCTTCTATTCAACAATTTGTTTTCATTTTCCAGTTTTTTTACTTTAGCACTGAAGCTATCACGACGTCTTCTGATTTTTCTTTTGGCAAGCAAGGCAACATGCTGCATTCTTGGTGTAACCTCATGAGGCTCAGTTCGAGTGGACTGTTCCAAGTCAAGTTGTTGAGCTTTCTTTTTGTAATAATGTCTTTTCGTATTTTTCCTCCACTGTTTCCGTTTTTGTCGAAGTTCTCGGGAATTCATGTCTTCCTTCCGTTTCACTTGCTTCTTTGTTACCCTATTTAAGTATTTTATGCGTTCTTTCTCTCTCTGTTTCTCTAAAAGCTCGGGGTTAGTTTTCATTGCATCCCGCCTTTTCCTGTCATACTCCTTTTTTTCTTCCTAAGTTCTTCTTTGGATGCTTTCTTTTTGGGCCCCATCTTTATGATCTATAACAAAATGTTGAGCCATTGTAATAACTTGACTTTTGCGAAGATCTGAAAATCAAATTGAGCTATTGTAAGGGTTGCGAAAGTTTAGTAGCCTATTTTGAAAATGTCCAACATACATGTCCATTGTAGGGTACCTACCTACCCAGAGTCAAATACGAAATGTCAGCATTTATACCTAGGTATCTACATGGGTACCTACCTATTTTATACAGTAGGTACAGGTAGGTACAAAAACTAAGGAGAGCGACGATAAATGCTTACGTAAAATTTACTATTCGCTCTTTAAATTACGATGTTTGACTGGAACTTATATGGCCAATTGAGAAAAAAGAAAAGAGAGGGATTTGGGTACCTACTGAGACTTCATGACGATATAAGCTACCTTCTACTCTTGATTCACCTCAAGTCAGGTGTAGGGATCAATAACCCTTGAAAAAACCAAACTCATCATTCTCTCATTCAACACCTCATTCCCTCACAATTCTCCAAAACGAAGCAAAATGAGAGAATGAGGTTTTATCCTTTGATCTGACCTCTCAAGTCAGGTATTGTTATTGAAGCATTCAAAACTTGATACAACTGTGAGCTTTCACAACTAAATGGAGAACTAAAAAAATAAAGTTTGAAGTATACTTACTTTTCACTTGTTTTAGCGAATTTTCAAAGAAAATGAAGCTATTGCAATGGCTTCGAAATTTAAATAATATAAATTTTTGGAAATTTTCTTCATAGAAATCCGTTTCAGACCATTCTAAAACGATTCCTGAAATTTAACACTTTTTTATATGTATATATATATATATGTGTCACTCCAGACGATAACTCTCGATAGAATTGAGATAAACAGCTCAAATTTGCACAAAAAATCTATCTTGGCAATCGAAAGGCTAAGTTCGAAGATGGGCGAAATTGGCCTACTCTAAGGAGGGTTTTGGCGCATTTAAAGTGCGCAAAAATTACCCAAAAATCCCCAAAATGTTATTTTCCAACAAGTGACCCCTCATTTTAAAGGTTTTTGCACGCTGAACACGATGGTGGAATCGGATTTTAGATATCTTGATCCGTTCTCAAATTAGAGCATTTGAAGTGCGCAAAAATTACCCAAAAATCCCCAAAATGTTATTTTCTAACAAGTGACCCCTCATTTTAAAGGTTTTTGCACGCTGAACACGATGGTGAAATCGGATTTTAGATATCTAAATCCGTTCTTAAATTAGAGCATTTAAAGTGCGCAAAAATTACCCAAAACTAGGATAATCTTTAAACTCTTACCCCCCCCCCCCACCCCCTTAGAGTGGTCAGATTGAAAAATGTGAGAAGTATTAATTGAAGACGAGAGTTCGAAGCAAAAAAGGGGGAGGCAAACGATTAGTACAACTCCTTGAATTTCCCATTTGACATATAATTTATTGTTATGATACCTTCATAGATAGACAAGTACCGGCCCACGTATTACTAGAAGGAAGACGAAAGAAAAAATCTATTTCAAATTATTCAATTTAGGTACTAACAGTAGGAGGAAGAAGGTTAGGTAGGTATCTTATCAATTTATTATCAGTATCATACGAATATTTGATATTCAAAGGTAGGTAGGTACTTAACATGATAAAAATAATATCAATGAAGAAGGAAGGATCTACCTACCTAGTAGAGCAAATCTTGAACTGGTTTTAGATACCAGGCCTGAAATCGTAGTCAAGAGGAAAGGCCATTCAGAAGGAACAAGGAATCTACTCTTAACAAACGGTAGAATCAGGATGGACAAAACGTACAAATTAAAATAAATACGAAGAGAATATACATAGAAAACCAAATTTTAGACCGAAGTTTTCCTTTATTCAAAACCATAGCCATTAATTCGAATATTTCTTTGAAAATTCGCTCATTAAGTCATGCTGCATGACTGGTTTTTTTTTCTTGTTGTGAGGGAATGAGGCATGAAAATCACGGATCACTGTTCACCAGTACTCTAATCTAACAAACTGAACTGGAAGGTTGTTATGTAAACCCCAGGTTAGAATACAAGTTGGCGGGAAGCTGGCAAGTGTTGCCAACCTCTTCATTCGATTATAGAGGCATAACAGAGGCGTTGGCGCTACTTCCAAAAAAGTATGAGGGAATGAGGACCACCCTCATGGACATTACATTAAGGAGTCTGTACTTATCCTGTACATTGCTACAGAAAATGTATTTTGGATTCTGAAAGTTAAGGAGCAGATGATAACAGTGACGTGTCAAACTTTGCCTGAATGCGTCGTCGTACAAGATAATAAATTAACATTTTGAAGTCAGCAACGTCCCCTGGGACATATGAGGGAATGAGGATTTGGCATTATAAATTTTGTATATGTATGCTTGATAAAAAAATCATTTATTTGATTAATATTCAACCAAATACCAAGTACTTGAATTTAAAAAAAAATTATCAAGAAAAATAAAACTGGAACGCCACAATATTCGGGGGACTGAAATTTGACGAGTTTCGGAGAATCACCCAATAGTACGTTCACTTTAGCGTGAGAGCACAAACAAACGACATTGAAATCAAGTCTGCATATCACCCATGTGATGCGGGATTGTCTACCATACTGATTGCCAATTTTCCCCCTCTGATTTAACTTGTAAGGATCATGAATCTACGTGGATGCACGTACATTATATTTAATAATGAAAAAAAAGAATGAAAAAGTTGTTATCATGGTGTAATTTGTGTATCCAGCATTAATCTACGTTTCATCCAAATAGTAAATTTGTCGGTTTTCAGTACCAGTTGCCTACCATACTGATTACTAACCTTCCCCCTGTGATATAACATGTAAGGGTCATGAATCTACAAGGATGCACGTAAATTACATTAATAAAAAATAAAACAAAAATGTGGTTATCATGGTGCTCTCCACGTGTCCAGCATTAATCCATCTTTTGTCCAAATAGTAAATTTGTCGGTTTTCATTTCTAAACTTTCGAATTGTCTCAAATAAACCCTTCTCCACAAAACAAGCTCCTCCCATTGAAGCAGCACTGAATCCCTTCCACGTCTGACAAACTGAAATTGCAGTTCTGTCGAAACTTGTAAAAAGTGGTTCTTTTAAAATTGGGGAGGGGACAACATTTCATCTATAGTAGGAAGTTCATCCCGAAGATAGAACTGATGAACTTTTTGGTGTATTGCCTCTCGATCTAAAGGATCGACCGATTCAGCTATTTCTGGGGTGGGCTCTGGTCTTCTTTGGTGAACAAAAGCAGCCGTTTTGTATATGCTCTTTTAGCAGCCTGTAAACTGAGGCGGCTTATACACCTGTCATGGCATCCACCATCTGCACAACATATCGGTCTCGATAAATTTCACGCATATGCTTGCACACGTTCATTACAGTGATTCTGCCGTTTTTAGTGATATAGGTGTCACCTTACGTCTCTTGGGTGGAGAAACACCTACCGAGCTGGCTGTCGGTTTCTGACCTAACATCACTATAATATTATTTTGCTTTCAAAAACGGCGAACTTGGAATGAAAATAAAACTGGTGAATTGTTGCAACTATGGAGATCGAAGCTGAAGCCACCATCTTGCCCATGAAGTATTTTCGGCAACTAAAGTCAAGGCCCCATACGTAAATACCTATTCATTTGGGGTATACTAACCCACAACGCCACTGCGCTTTGATGGTTTCGCATTCTGTTGACATACTCTCACTCTAAATTGAATGAGCTTTAGTCAGTAGGTAACTAAGCGCAATGCTTCCGGTTCGTTTTGGGTTTTGGCAAACCTCATGTATCAATTCTGCCACGTTTGCAAAAACTCGAGATGAGTCCTGGTCCATGACGTACGGACAGGATTCTCATATTACAATATACAATGTCACAACTCCCAGGCCGGAAAGTTTGTTAAGTTGGACTCTCAGGTTGATCGGATATAGTTTTACATTGGACTCCCCGAACAAACCATTTTTACGCCGTTTTTAGGAAGTCCCTTAGTATTAACAGCCCCTGCCCATAGGTTTGAGGCGACTGGAGAGTGGCCAAATGATGATGGGAACCGTCGACCGTTTGATTCAGTCTGCCTGCGAGGGGCCCTTGAAACCTCCAGGAGTCCAACAGAACGCTTGGGGGTTGTGGTGTCTGCTTCTACTTATCGATTTTATCATGAGCAGTGACTTGAAGATTTTCCATATTTTTTCCTTCAAAATTTTTATCAACATATTAATACAATATACTTGCTTGGTTCTAACGGTGTTGACAGATTGAGAAATAGTTGAACAGTTCGTCACTCGACTCGTCCACATATTGTTGGTGTTGCAGTAAATTCCATTTTTGCGCCCAAACTCGACGGATTTTATCGAAATCGCTTGATCCTCCAAACAATCAATAGCCATCGTCTCATATTCACATACCAACTTTGTCCTCAGACCTATTCGACAAATACGTACGGTATAGGTATTTAATAACACGAGGTCCACATAGATATCGTTATTTGACTTCATGTGTGCAGCATCTCGCTTTACGAATAAAAAGCGACAAGTAGCTCTGAAACTATTATGCGAGACAGATGTGTCTATTAATTAGAAATGTTTTTTAAAACATTCGATGCTATAAATTCCACCCATTAGGTACCCTACTCATCCAATTACTACTATTTCCAATAAACGGTGTACCTTTCTACTTTGCAACTCGTTGATTTATAAACACCGGGAACATGATCGGTAGGTACCAAATGGGTGGGGGTGGGGGTGCTGTAACTTTCGTCTGTGCATGCGCAAACGTGAAATACTTGAAACGCCCATAACTATCTTAAATACCGTTGAAATGAGTTCAAACTCGGAAGGTTGATCAGGAATAACACTCCGATAGTTCTATACGAATTTCATCAGAATCGTACTGTAACTTTCGTCTGCGCATGCGCGAACATGAAATTTTGAGCATTACCTTGTAACGCTTCTAACTACAAGAACAATAGTTAAAGAGATCTGAAATTTTGAGGGTGCACGCAGGCTGGATCACAATTGGTCCCGTTTCTGAATCATGGAAATCGTCTTGTCTGCGCATGCGCAAACGTGAAATACTTGAAACTCCCATAACTACCTTATATATCGTTGAAATGAGTTCAGATTTGGAGGGTCAATCAGGAATAATAAGTTCCATATGGGTTTCATTGGGTATCGTACTATAACTTTCGTCTGCGCATGCGCGAACGTAAAATGCTGACCGTTTTCTTGTAACGCTTCTAACTGCGCGAAAAATAATCGTAGAGAGCTGACATTTTGAGGGTGCTCGCGGGTTGGGTCACAGATGGTTCCGCATCAAAACGAACTATTCTATCCGTTCATGTGATTCAGAAAGTGAGGAAGCTATACTGCCTACTCGAATTGGCACACGTTTTATTGCTTCCTCACTACCGAAGGTAAGGAAGCCTTGGATTCGTGATTGAGTAAAAAAAAGTAAGTCCTCCAAAATCAAAATTTCCACTACCATTTTGCGTTTCAGACATCGAGGAGCATTTTTGGTTCCGTGTCTGTCTGTGGTAATTCCTTGTAACGCCCATAACTACCCGAAATAATGGTCGAAATGGGCTGAAATTTGGTGGGTAGGTGCGGGTTAGGTCACAGACGGTCTCATACCAAAATTATTGAGTAAGTACGGTAACTTTTGTCTGCGCATGCGCAAATGTGAAATACTTGAAACGCCCATAACTATCTTAAATACCGTTGAAATGAGTTCAAACTCGGAAGGTTGATCAGGAATAACACTCCGATAGTTCTATACGAATTTCATCAGAATCGTACTGTAACTTTCGTCTGCGCATGCGCGAACATGAAATTTTGAGCATTACCTTGTAACGCTTCTAACTACAAGAACAATAGTTAAAGAGATCTGAAATTTTGAGGGTGCACGCAGGCTGGATCACAATTGGTCCCGTTTCTGAATCATGGAAATCGTCTTGTCTGCGCATGCGCAAACGTGAAATACTTGAAACTCCCATAACTACCTTATATATCGTTGAAATGAGTTCAGATTTGGAGGGTCAATCAGGAATAATAAGTTCCATATGGGTTTCATTGGGTATCGTACTATAACTTTCGTCTGCGCATGCGCGAACGTAAAATGCTGACCGTTTTCTTGTAACGCTTCTAACTGCGCGAAAAATAATCGTAGAGAGCTGACATTTTGAGGGTGCTCGCGGGTTGGGTCACAGATGGTTCCGCATCAAAACGAACTATTCTATCCGTTCATGTGATTCAGAAAGTGAGGAAGCTATACTGCCTACTCGAATTGGCACACGTTTTATTGCTTCCTCACTACCGAAGGTAAGGAAGCCTTGGATTCGTGATTGAGTAAAAAAAAGTAAGTCCTCCAAAATCAAAATTTCCACTACCATTTTGCGTTTCAGACATCGAGGAGCATTTTTGGTTCCGTGTCTGTCTGTGGTAATTCCTTGTAACGCCCATAACTACCCGAAATAATGGTCGAAATGGGCTGAAATTTGGTGGGTAGGTGCGGGTTAGGTCACAGACGGTCTCATACCAAAATTATTGAGTAAGTACGGTAACTTTTGTCTGCGCATGCGCAAATGTGAAATACTTGAAACGCCCATAACTACATTAAATATCGCTGAAATGAGTTCAGATTTGGAGGGTCGATCAGGAATAATTCTTTGAAAGTTCCGTATGAATTTCATTGAAATCGTACTGTAACTTTCGTCTGCGCATGCGATGATGTTTCCTTGTAACGCTTCTAACTACGCGAAAAATAGTCGCAGAGAGCTGAAATTTCGAGGGTACACGCGGGTAGGATCGCAGATGGTCCCGTATCAAAATGAACCTACCCAACTATTCTATACGTTCATGTGATTCAAGTGAGGAAACTATACTGCCTACTCGAATTGGCAGACGTTTTTGTTTCACGAGGGATCATCTCTCACTTGAAACCATACATACCTACAAACGTACTTCCCTGAGCGACTTCGGATGGAACCAGAGTCATGTGTTACAAACAGCCCCCTTTTTCGCGCGATGCGATTTTTATGAAATCCACATCGGACTATCTACGACTACAGTTCAGTAGGTAGGTCCTATCTAGTACATTCTGGTTCCTCTTTGCTTCTCAACATACTCGACTGTTCCTTTCTCTATTTAGGTTCGTATGATAAAGAAAACTAATTTTACCTGCTGCGTAATATCCAGTCAGTAATATGACCACTGAAGTTATAAGGCTTGATCTTGACATGGTGATCCTAAACTGTGGGAAGACATCAATAATTGTAAAAATTTCAATTATTTGTATACTAGTGTTTGGAAAACCATTCAGTTTCAATTCCGTAAAAACTCGAACTTTTGTCGGGTCCCAGGCAGAAATAACATCAATCATCTAATTAATTCCTCATTTTAATGTGTCGGACTTCCGAACACAAACAGGGTGTCATGGTAGGTACCAACCTACCTAGTAAAATACCGTTAAAAACCATTCTCGAGAAATGTTTTCTGTAAATGAATATTTAAAATATTTATTGATACAAACCCGTTTCAAAGCATTATGAATAATATATTTTTGGATTCTATAATTTCGGTTTATTATTTTCAATAATGAACATTTTTTGGAATCGAGCTTGGTGGAAGGGGGGCTGCAAATTACTACACAGCGGTTTATTCCAAAACGCTGCAGTCATTGTCACAGGGGTTTATTATTCTATTGAAATTCAACACCTAAAGCAATTTTGGCTGTTCATTTATTGTTTCGCAGAACACGAATTGCGCTCTTTTTTTACAGTTTATTTTTGATCATTGACAGTGCCATTTAATTGTCACTTGTTGATACTGCTTCTAGTGTTATTATACAATTTTATGGTGAGTTCTGACGATTTCCCGGGTTTTTGACTCATTAAAAATTAATATTGGGAGCTGAACCATCGTTACAAGCGTGTCAAAATCAACTTCATATTCTGTCTTCTCGCCCTAAACAACATGGAATACGATACCTCACAAGCTCATGTTCACTAAAACTTTGAAACCCCTGTTTTTTTTGGTATATTATTCTGTGAATAATACACCTATGTATCACATTTTTATAACACCTCCTCAAATTTTTAGCGAATTTTCGAAGAAAAGGAAGCTATTGTTCTCGGTCCAAAATTTTTAAAACTCGAATTTCCGAAAGATTTTTATACCAAAATCCGTTTCAGACCATCCTGAATTCACTGCCGAAAGACACCAAAAATTATATGTATATATATATATATATATATATATATCCGAATTTCAGGTTGTTGAGGTTCGGTCGTAATAAAATGCATGGGTCCCGACGTTTCAACGGTTTATTCCGTCATTTTCAAGGGAGTTGTTGAGTTGAGCTAGACGAGGTGAACCAACACAAAATGCACCAGGATATTCGAGAGATTCGAGAGATCGAGATTCGAAAAAGGTAGAGCACTGCTGACTGTTTTGGTCAGCAGTGCTCTACCTTTTTCGAATCTCGATCTCTCGAATCTCTCGAATATCCTGGTGCATTTTGTGTTGGTTCACCTCGTCTAGCTCAACTCAACAACTCCCTTGAAAATGACGGAATAAACCGTTGAAACGTCGGGACCCATGCATTTTATTACGACCGAACCTCAACAACCTGAAATTCGGATATCTATCAACACGGTCGACAACCACCATCACCATATATATATATTTATATATGTATGTGTCATTCCAGACGATAACTCTCGAAAGAATTGAGATAAAAAGTTCAAATTTGCACGAAAAATCTGTCTTGGCAATCGACAGGCTAAGTTCGAAGATGGGCAGAATCGGGTCACTCTAAGGGGGAGTTTTGGGGAGTTTTAGGGGGGGGGGGGGAAATTACCCATAAATTCCCAAAATGAAAAAGTCTGACAAGTGACACCTCATTTTAAAGGTTTTTGTACGCTGAACACGATGGTGAAATCAGAATTGCGATATCTCATTCCATTCTCAAACTGGAGCACTTTGAAGATGAAGGAACGTGGTTATTTCTTGAGATGTTCTTCCTGGTTCGTCTGCTCTAATCTGATAACGGAATGGGATATCGCAATTCTGACTTCACCATCGTGTTCAGCGTTGGAAAATCTACAAACCGAGGTGTTACTCGGCAAAAAATGGAACAAAAAATTTGTTACGTATCCAATACCTACTCTTCTGGTATTCAAAACATTTTTGATTTCCCCCTCCCCCTCCTTCCACCCCAAATTTTACTTTGCGTAAAACTACTCCTGTTTTAATTTTGTATGGTATCAAGTTGGGAAAACATTGGCCGAAAATTAATTTTCAGAAAATTTTAGGCGGAGGAGGAAGATGCCAAAAACTTCGAAAATTCGCTCTTATAGCCATGCTGCATGACTGTGGTTTTTCTTTTACGTTTCAAGGTGCGCAGATTTCAAATATGCGATGTCCGTCCGCCATACTCCGTATCATGCATAACTACTTCATTTTCGGTCTAAAAAATTGGTTCTTTCGCAAACAGGCTCCATTTGGGCCCTAGTTGTTTCCCGAAACTTTGCAGCCCGATCAGAATATACCCAAGGGTGTTATGGGTGAAAAACGGGTGTAAAAATAGTTTTTTTTGGTGTTTTAGTAAAGTGAGCTTTTGAGGTAGGTACCTATCTTTTTCCATGTTTTTTAGGGCGAGAAGACCGAATATGAAGTCGATTTTGAGCAAGAAGAGCGAAGAATTCAGGTTGTAACGAAGGTTCAGCTCCCAAAATTCATTTCTTATGAGTCAAAAAACTGGGAAATTGCCTGAAATCACCATCAGTTTGTATAACACTAGAAAAAGTGTCAACAGATGAATGAAGACAATTATTAAATGGCGCTATCTGAACTCATTTCAACGATATTTAAAGTAGTTATGGGCATTTCAAGTATTTCACATTTGCGCATGCGCAGACAGGACGATTTCCATAATTTTAAAACGGGACCATCTGCGATCCAACCCGTGTGCACCCTCAAAATTTCAGCGCTCTACGACTATTTTTCGCGTAGTTAGAAGCGTTGAGGGTACACGCGGGTTGGATCGCAGATGGTCCCGTTTTAAAATTATGGAAATCGTCCTGTCTGCGCATGCGCAAATGTAAAATACTTGAAACTCCCATAACTACCTTAGATATCGTTGAAATGAGTTCAGAGTTGGAGGGTCGATCAGGAATAACACGCTGATAATTGCGTATGACTTTCATTCTTCTGCGCATGCGCGAACATGAAATGTTGACCGTTTTCTTGTAACGCTTTTAACAACGCGAAAAATAGTCGTAGAGAGCTGATATTTTGAGGGTACACGCGGGTTGAATCGCAGATGGTCCCGTATCAAAATGAACCTACCCAACTACTCTACACGTTCATGTGATTCAAGTGAGGAAACTATACTGCCTACTCGAATTCGCAGACGTTTTCAATAATTTTGGTATGGGACCGTCTGTGACCAAACCCGCACCTACCCTCCAAATTTCAGCCCATTTCGACCATTATTTCGAGTAGTTATGGGCATTACAAGGAATTACCACAGACAGACAGACACGTAACCAAAAATGTCTGAAATGCAAAATGGTAGAGGAAATTTTCATATTGGAGGGCATGCATTTTTTTTACTCAATCACGAATTTTTTTACCTTCGGTAGTGAGGAAGCAAAATGAATTTTGGGAGCTGAACCTTCGTTACAACCTCAATTTTCCACTCTTTGGTCAAAGTCGGTCTTCTCGTCCCAAAAAACATGGAAAAAGATACCTCAAAAGCTCATGTTACTAACATGTTACTAAAAAACGCTGCAAAGTCCTTGTCACATGGGGTTTATTATTCTACAGAAATGTTGGCTGTACATTTATTGTTTGTTTCATGTGAAATAATTGTAATAGCTATTTCTGATGGTTTCCACCAATTTTGGCCCCCAAAACACAAATTAGGTAGGTACGATCTTTTTTTTTCAAATTATCTTTGATTATTGGTAGTGCCATTTAATCGTCTTGATCCACGTGTTGACACTTTTTCTAGTGTTATTCTACAAATTGATGGTGATTTCGCAGGTTTTTGACTCATAAAAAATCAATTTTGGGAGCTGAACATCTGGTACAACCTCAATTTTCCACTCCTTGGCCAAAATCGACTTCATATTCGATCTTCTCGTCCCCAAAAACATGGAAAACGATACCTCAAAAGCTCATGTTACCAACATGTTGCTAAAACGCAAAAAGTACCTATTTTTACACACATTTTCACTCATAACACCCCTGGGTATATTCCGATCGGGCTGAAACGTTTCGGGACACAACTAGGGCCCAAATGGAGCATGTGTGCGAAAGAACGACTTTTTTAGACCGAAAATGAAGCCTGTACACGTGATACGGCGTACGGCGGACGGACATTGCATTTTTGGAATCTACGCACCTTGAAACGGAAAAGAAAAAATTTTGAGGGGGTGTTATAAAAAATTTTTGCTGAGCGAATACATAAGTGTATTATTCACAGAATAATAAACCAAAACGCTGCAAAGTCCTTGTCACATGGGTTTATTATTCTATTGGACATTCCTACAGAGATGTTGGCTGTTAATTTATTGTTTCTTTCATATAAAATAATTGAAATAGCTATTTCTGGTGGTTTCCACCAATTTTGGCCCCCAAAACACGAATAAGGTACGCTCCTTTTGGTTTATTATTCTGTAAATATAATACACCTATGTAATCGCTCAGCAAAAAATTTTTATAACACCCCCTCAAACTTTTTTCTTTTCCGTTTCAAGGTGTGTAGATTCAAAAAATGCAATGTCCGTCCGCGGTCCGCCGTATCACGTGTACAGGCTTCATTTTCGATCTAAAAAAGTCGTTCTTTCGCACACATGCTCCATTTGGGCCCTAGTTGTGTCCCGAAACTTTTCAGCCCGATCGGAATATACCCAGGGGTGTTATGAGTGAAAATGTGTGTGAAAATAGGTACTTTTTGCGTTTTAGCAACATTTTGGTAACATGAGCTTTTGAGGTATCGTTTTCCATGTTTTTGGGGACGAGAAGATCGAATATGAAGTCGATTTTGGCCAAGGAGTGGAAAATTGAGGTTGTACCAGATGTTCAGCTCCCAAAATTGATTTTTTATGAGTCAAATACCTGCGAAATCACATCAATTTGTAGAATAACACTAGAAAAAGTGTCAACACGTGGATCAAGACGATTAAATGATGGCACTACCAATGATCAAAGATAATTTGAAAAAAAAAAGATCGTACCTACCTAATTTGTGTTTTGGGGGCCAAAATTGGTGGAAACCATCAGAAATAGCTATTTCAATTATTTCACATGAAACAAACAATAAATGTACAGCCAACATTTCTGTAGAATAATAAACCCCATGTGACAAGGACTTTGCAGCGTTTTTTTTTTAAATAAATTATCTCTGATCATTGATAGTACCATTTAATCGTCTTGATCCACCTGTTGACACTTTTTCCAGTGTTATTCTACAAATTGATGGTGATTTCAGACGATTTCCCAGGTTTTTGACTCATAAAAAATCAATTTCGGGAGCTGAACATCTGGTAGAACCTCAATTTTCTATTCTTTGGTCAAAATCGACTTCATATTCGGTCTTCTCGTCCCCAAAAACATGAAAAACGATACCTTGAAAGCTCATGTTACCAACATGTTGCTAAAACGCAAAAAGTACCTATTTTTACACACATTTTCACTCATAACACCCCTGGGTATATTCCGATCGGGCTGCAAAGTTTCGGGACACAACTAGGGCCCAAATGGAGCATGTGTGCGAAAGAACGATTTTTTTAGATCGAAAATGAAGCCTTTAAACGTGATACGGCGGACGGCGTACGGCGGACGGACATTGGATTTTTGGAATCTACGCACCTTGAAACGGAACAAAAAAAATTTTGAGGGGGTGTTATAAAAATTTTTGCTGAGCGAATACATAGGTGTATTATTCACAGAATAATAAACCAAAAGCAGGAGCGCTATTTTGTGTTTTTGGGGGCCAAAATTTGTGGAAACCATCAGAAATAGCTATTTCAATTACTGCACATGAAAGAAGCAATAAATGACCAGCCAACATTTCTGTAGGTGGATGTCCAATAGAATAATGAACCCATGAGACAAGGACTTTGCAGCGTTTTAGGACTATAACTACCTAGTATGGAGGTAAGTATTCTACTCTACCATTTATGGAAAATTTATATAATTTTTTAATGATTTTAGCAAAGTTTACCTACCAATATTGTTGACATTCACCCACTAAAATTTGACCCACAGTGTGTTTTTCGAAAATCTCTCATCTTCGAACGCTTCCATTCGTTTGCCATTACTAGCATTTTGGTGAAATTTTGAAGTTTTATATCTTTTAGCCAAGATCATCCATTGTCTGGAGTGGCACATAACTAAATATGTAAGCATATCAATATACATTTTTATTGCCCAAGGAATGAATTTGATTGCTAAAATCTGACTACGTCAGCTACCTACGACTTCAAAATTTCAAATTTCGCCAAAATGTTTGCAGTGGCAAACGAAAGGGTGTGTTCGAAGATGAACAACTTTCAAAAACAACGTTTTGTGGATGAATAATCGTTTGAAATCGGTGCAAATTGCTAAAATATCTCCAAAAGTAGGCATTATAGAATGGTGAATGAAGACAGAAAAATACCTACTATCTCAAATTACGAAAGTATTTTCTCTCAAATTCTTCTAACCAAGCTAAAATCGCCAAAAGCGGCTTCCGATTCACTATAAATGGTAGTTGTTTATGACAGTGACTTGGACATGACAGATGAGTAGCTATGTATCTACCTACCTATATTATAAACTTGTACGTTCAGTAGCAACTTTCATATTGGGGGAGGTGCTATAAAAAATTTTGAATGACAAATAAACCGTTTAGGGGCTATAGAGTGTTCAAAGTGGAAAAAAATCTTGTTCTCATTAGATTATCTTTACCTTTAATTATTTACCTGGTTCTCATTCATTATATTTATCTATCTATTGTACCTGTCTATATATCTTTAAAGCTAATAGGTAGGTATATTTTATTATTTATTATACCTTGGTATCTATCGATTGCAGTACCTACAAACATCAAGGGGGCCTCTATGTGTTTAGTAGGAGTTAACTAGTTAGTTAAGATTACGGCGGATTGCTATTAAGATTATGGGCAACTAGGAGAGAGTAATGAGAACCTACATCATAGAAATAAAATAGGCACAATCAGACTTCATAGTAGGTAAGCTGAAATGGGAAGGTACGAGTACATAATATATAACGTCATTAAATTTGATGTTTATAGGCAGCCAATAGATGTAAAATATTATAAATACCAACACGTCAAGAATTTACCTCAGGTGGAGTGAGAAAACGAGGAGTGGCTGAATGAGAAACGACTCGGCAGCCCAGTCAGTATAAACCAGCGTTTATTTGCAATTGATCCGCCGTTTATCCAGGTGTTACATTATAAATAAGATTCTGGACAACAACAAAATTTGACTAGGTATTTCCTTAATAATGTATCGATTGAATAGAATCAAAAGGAGTTCGGGGTCGACGAATCCTCGTATTATTCCACCTGAATGAATATTTACTTAATATGAGTTAAACCTGTGAAGTTGCCCTCGGTTAATGAATTTCTCACCGAACAAAACTGAAATCGTTTGTTATTTATAAGGTTCTTGAGTGCAGTTGCTTATTCTCCAGCGAGCGAGCGAGCGTTTTAGGGGCAATCATGAGGAGGGAGGCATTCAAGGTCTTGAATCTTTAATAAAATAAGGACAAATTATATATTATTACAAACTGAATAAATCGGGAAATTCGGTTCCAGTATTCAAAAACATTTTTCCTAGGTAGGTACCTGTTTGATTTTTTGTAGCTTTATGTGTACCTTCGCACATCTGAATTTACTGGTTTATTATTTTCAATAACGAACCTTTGGAATCAAGCATGAAACAAAAATTTAAACCCCCCCTCCCCCCTCAAAATTTGATGGTTTCCGTTTCAAGGCATGCAGAATCCGAAAATGGAATTTAAAGAAAACTCAGAAAGAAACAAATTATTAGACAACGGTTTATTATTTACCTGTAGGTATAGATGCCCCTTCTGCGTAGATCACTGTTTTCTGTGGTAAATACCCCTACAGCTCCTCGAGGCCCGGGAATTACATTTCATAAAAATGTGCGGGATTCAATAATTCAATCATTAATTATTTTCTGTTATTTGTGAAGCATAACGTTTGTTCAAGTTGCAAAAGTACCTATCGCAAAATCCAAAAGAAAAAAAACACACACAACAAATAAAAACAGAACAGAACACACCAACACAGAACAACCAACTCGACTTTATACAGCCATACTTGATTATAATCAGCTGTTCCCTAGCGATGATATCTGAGCCTGATTTATACAGTTTCATTCACGATCATGTTGACGAAGCTTTTCGGTGCAAACGAACGGCTGGTCGTACAATGCTCCGGGTGATCTCAAAAAATTCTTTAGTTCGAGATCAATTTGAAAACGTTAAAAAAAACCATACCCTTTGTCGTGAGTCCCTCCCGGGAACACTCCTATCCTATTAAGTTCTCACCAATATCCAAACGCCAAACTAAAGCTCCGTAAATAAAGATATGAGTGGGGACAGGCGACAGAACCCAGGGTTACTCAACCTGGGGCCCCACTACCAGCTCCCAGCAAGGAGCTGGAGGGAGAGGCCCCCAAGTACTATAAAACCCCGGATCCTGGCGCTCAAGCTTCATTCGACACTTCCTCTAACCAGCTCTCTCTTCTCTCTCTTACCTTACCTCCCAGATGATCGGTTGAATACAGCCGCCTGGGAATTTCACCTCCTCTCTCCTCTCTCCTCCTCCTTGTCTAGATGATCGGTTGAATACAGCCGCCTAGACAAGGGACCTCTCCTTTCCTCTCCTTCACCTAGATGAACGGTTGACTACAGCCGCCTAGGTGAAATTCCCTCATCCACCTCTCTCTCCTCCAAAGTCGTAGATGTTCGGTTGACTACAGCCGCCTGCGACTTTTCCTCACCTTCCTTCACACCACCTCTCTCTCCTCCAAAAGTCGTAGATGTTCGGTTGACTACAGCCGCCTGCGACTTTTCCTCCTTCTCTCTCCTTTACCTAAATTCACTCACTCACCTTCCACGCCACCGTGATGAGAATTTTAAATTCATCACAGTGGTGAACCCGACGTTCACTCAACCTTCTTCCTTCCCACCTTCCCACCTCATGTGTCGCCCCAGTCAAACAGTTCGGTGTCCCCAATTTTAAATTCAAAATTTCAACCAGTCAGTGTAAATTCGCAATTCTTGGCCCAAACCTCACCACTCAACTCTCAACTCAACGCACCACCGCTCCCGCCGATTGCGAATTTCCAAATTCAAATCCACGTCTAATTTTTGAATTTTAGTTACAGAAATGGACCCGAACTCACCGACGCCGCCGCTCCTGCGACCAGCCACACTGCAGCCGCCCGCCGCTGCGACATCCGACGCATTGGCCGACAACCCTTTCTCCACGCTCTCCCCGCCGACCTCTGCGACATCGGACACCGCCGCCGCCGCCGCCGCTACGGCCGCAGCCGCCGCCGACGTCATGACGGCGTCCGCTGCGTTCCCTCTGTCGCTGCCCCCCTTCTACACGCACGACCCGGCACTTTGGTTTTTCCAAGTGGACGCAGCGTTTTCGGCCGCCAACATCCGCAGCCAGAAAACCCGATATTCCCGGATCATTTCGCTGCTGCCCTACGAGATCCTGCTGCAGACCTCTGATATCTCCCCCGACGCCGCCGCTGCGTACGACGACCTCCGCAGCCGCCTCATCAACACCTACCAGCCGTCGAAAATCGCCAGAGTCGCCGCCCTCTCCCAACCTCAACACCTCGGCGACCAGAAGCCCTCCCACCTCTACCGACGGCTGCGACACCAGCTGCAGGGGATTATGACCGCCGACATCGCACGCACGTTCTGGTTACGTGCCCTTCCCCACCCCATCCAGATGGCCCTGGCCAGCCATCTCGACGGTCCCGACGAGCCCCTCCTGCGGCTCGCGGACACCGTGCACGACTTGGCCGCTGCGGCCGCCGTCGGTGAGGTGCGTACGCCGCGCCACCCCCCGCCGTTCCGGGACCGCACAAAATCCCGGGACCGCGGCCGGGCGCCCTCCCTCGACGGACGTCGACCCCTTTCGGCGGATCGCCGACGCGACTCGTCCGCCGACCGCCGCCGCCAGCGCTCACCCGAGCGCCGCAACGCATCCCCTCCCCGCCAGCGCAGAGGACGATCCCCAGCAGCTGCGCGCGCATCCAACTCGGCCCGCCCCACCACAACCGACTACCTCCCTGCGGACCCCCCCCACCGTTGTTTCTATCACGTAAACTTCGGTGGGGAGGCCCGCAAGTGCCAACCCCCCTGCTCCTTCGCCCCTAAGCAGGGAAACGCAGCCGCCCGCCGGTAAATCCGGCGGGCCCCCCTCCTCGCCAACACGGGGGGGACCATGGACATACCCCCCCCGCCCGCATTCACACAGCCACCACCACCAAGCCCCGCTACCCCTCCTACGCCGCCGCCACGGCTGCCAACCTTCCGGCCGCGCCTACAGCGCCGCCGAAACCCTCGCCCCACCACCAACGCAACGGAACCTCCCCGCCCGCCACCAGGGCTACCAACCTTCCGGCCGCCACTCACGCCGCCGCTACCGTTCCCCCACCTCGGAACGGCACCTCCCCGCCCGCCACCAGGGCAGCAAACCTCCCGGCCGCCACTCACGCCGCCGCTACCGTTCCCCCACCTCGGAACGGACCCTCCAAGCCCGCCTCCAGGGCGCAACCCCCTCCGGCCACCACTCACCCAGCCGCTACCGTTCCCCCTCCCCGGAACGGAGCAAAGCCACCTCCTACCAATCCGGCCAAACCCCCTACAGACCCCACCGTTCCCCCCCTCCGGAACGGCAACAAACCGCCCCGCGTCTCCTTCGAGGCGGACCAGCCAGCACCAACACACGTCCCTACCTCCGCCATCAAACACAACGCCCTGCCGACCCACCAACGCCTTTTCCTGCGCTGCAGGAAGACTAATGTTCCTTTCCTGGTGGACACGGGGGCGGCGCTGTCGATCTTCCCCAACAACATCCTCCGTCGTCAGGCGCGCTGCTACCGGCAGCTTCTCTACGCCGCCAACGGTACCACCATCCCCTCGTACGGGACGTACCGCTCCTCAGTTCATATGAGCGGGCTCGCGTACGAGTGGGAGTTTACCGTGGCGGACGTGGAGAAGGCGATCCTGGGGGCCGATTTTCTTGCCTATTTCGGTCTCCAGGTCGACGTCCGGAACGCGCGCCTGATCGACCCCGCCACCAAAACACCCATACCCGGATTCATTCACGCCATCAACCACCCCCCAACACAGTTTGAACGCCTCCTCCTCAACTACCGTCCCCAGCGCCGCCCCTCTGCACACATCTCCACTGTCCAGCACCATATTGAGACCACAGGACCACCCATCACCGCCAAAGCCCGCCGCCTACATCCCCTTCAGTTGTCGAAGACCCGCCAACACTTCGACAAACTCATCGCCGACGGTATCATACGCCCCTCAAAATCCCCTTGGGCTTCTCCGCTCCACATCGTCCAGAAGCCCAATGGGGATATCCGCCCCTGCGGGGACTACCGGCGGCTCAACTCGAAAACCACACCGGACCTCTATAATGTCCCCCACCTGCGTGACTTTTCGTCACATCTCCATGGCGCCACTATCTTTTCCACCCTTGATATTTCGCGAGCGTTCCATCACATCAACATCCACCCCCCCGACGTCCCGAAAACCGCTATAATTACCCCGTTCGGGTTATTTGAATATGTGAAGATGGGCTTCGGATTAAGGAACGCGGCGCAAACTTGGCAGCGGTATATGGACAGTATCTTGCGAGGCCTGCCTTTCGTATTTTGTTTTCTCGACGATATACTGATCGCCTCCAAGACCCAGGAAGAACACCTCGCCCACCTACAGCAAGTCCTCAACATCTTTTCCACCGAAGGCCTCCTCGTCAACACAGACAAATGTGTCCTCGGCCAACCCTCCGTCCGCTGCCTCGGCCACCAAGTATCCTCGGACGGCATCACACCCCTCCCGGACAAGGTCCACGCGATTATTGACTTCCCGCAACCCCGCACGGTCACCGAGCTCCGCCGCTTCCTGGGTATGCTCAATTTTTACCGTAGACACATAAAACACGCCGCTCAACATCAACAACCACTCATACACGCCATTCCCCAACCCTCCAAAAAAAATGATAACCGCCCCATCACCTGGACCCCCCAACTTTCCGCCTCCTTCAAAATTTGCAAACAGGACCTAGTAGACGCCGCTCTATTAGCCCACCCCGACCCTCACGCTCCCCTTTCCATCACTACCGATGCGTCCGATTGGGCCATCGGGGCAGTGCTCCAACAGCACACCGGCGCCACCCCCCAACCCATTGGCTTCTTTTCTAAAACCTTATCCCCCACCCAGAAAAACTACTCTACCTTCGACAGAGAACTCCTCGCCATCCACGAAGCCATAAAGCACTTTCGTGACTTCGTGGAGGGCAGGCAGTTCTCTGTCATTACAGACCACAAGCCCCTGACCCACGCCCTCCTTCAAAATCGCAAGTCCGCCTCCCCGCGTCGCCTCCGGCAGCTCGAGTTTATCGGACAGTTCACGTCCGATATACGATACCTGCCGGGGGCCGACAACTGCGTGGCGGACGCACTCTCCCGACCCACCCCGATCCCGGCGCCGGTGGCGGAGTTGCTGCCATTCCCTTCCCCTCAATCCATCAAATCACACCAAGATCCCACCTCTGACCCCGCCCTCTCCAACCTCATTTCCGCATCCAAGTTGGAACAGCTGCCCCCCCTCGACCTCTGGTGCGACGTAACGGCCGATTCACCGCGCCCTTACGTCCCACCGGGGTTGAGGAGGCAGTTGTTCCTCCACTACCATTCCCTTCACCATCCTGGCATTCGGGCGAGCCGGGACCTCATCAAGACGCGGTACTTCTGGCCCCATATGAATACAGATATTCGTAACTGGGTTCTGGGGTGCCAGAAGTGCCAGCGTTTCAAAGTCTCGGCCCACCCGCATGTCCCTCCTCAACCAATCCCCGACTCCCTCCCGTGGGAGCATGTACATTTGGATCTAGTGGGCCCCCTTCCCCCGTCCGAGGGGAAGAAATACTGCCTCACGATGATCGATCGTGCCACCAACTGGATGGAGTGCATCCCCCTCTCCACCATCACCGCGGACGCCGTCGCAACGGCTTTCCTCTCTCAATGGGTTAGCCATTACGGTTGTCCGCGGACAGTCACGGTCGATCAAGGGAGGCAGTTTGAATCGGCCCACTTCTCCGAATTGCTACGCTCCCTCGGGATCCAAAAAATCCACACTACCCCTTACCATCCCCAATCCAACGGGAAAATAGAGCGGTGGCACTCGGTCCTGAAGCAAGCCATTTCTACATCAGCAAATTCCCCTTCCTGGACAAAATCTCTCCCCTACATTTTACTCAGCCTTCGAACATCCGCCCGTCCTTCAGACCAAACTAGCCCCGCACAAAACGCCTTTAAAGACCCACTACGTTTACCGGCCGACATATTCACCCCAAACCACACCCCGTCAATTAACAGGGAGCCTCTACACTCCACAACACCCACGAACGACACCACATATCCCAAACGCTTCTTCACCACCACACACATGTACCTGAAAGAGCCCGGCATCCATAAAACTTTCCGACCCCTGTATGCCGGGCCCTTTCAGGTCATCCGCACAACACACTCCACCGCTACCCTGTTAATTGACGGGAAGCCCCACACCGTGCCATTGGCACGGTGCAAACCAGCCCCAGTCCTCCCCGACCACTCTCACTGCACCAATCCCACACCCAGCCCTACACCACCAACACCACACATCGCCTCCATTTCACCCGCCGGACCCCGGCGTCGCCGCCTCTCTCCGCGACGCCCCGGGTACCGGCTCCCACCGGCTCTTCCCCTTCACCGCCACCCTGGCAGTGAAGGGACCCCTCTATCAGACTTCACTAACGTGAAGACTGTTAGAGGGGGTCGCCTCCCTCACTCACACACTTCACACACACACAACCACTCGCCACACACTAACCACACCCAGGAAACGGCGGATTCTCGCGACCGCCTCCCACATGTGGACCACAATTTTGCGCACCCCTCAACTTTTGTACATACCTCTGTATCTTCTGTTGATACCTCTGTATCTTCTGTATATACTACTTCACCTTTTGTACATACTCATCCATCATCTGTAAATACTCATCCGCCAACTGTAAATACTCATTCATCCTCTGTACATACTCCATCCTCATCATTGTAAATATTGTTCACCCTCCTCATCTCGCCCTCATACTGTATATACTCTCGCCGTCTCATTCTACTTACTCTACCTTATATTCTACCTTATATTGCCTACCGTATGTTCCACCTACTTATCATCTACCTTATATTCTACCTTATGTTACCTACCTTATATTCTACCTACTTATCATCTACCTACTTATAAGCTGCCTATACCATGTACTACTAGTTTTTAAGGACCGCCTTCAGCTCCACCTCTTGTTTGCCGTAGCCCTCAGCTCCTGTCATCTTGCGCCTTCAGCACCAATATTGGTTCAAACTGGGGGGACCTCTGTCGTGAGTCCCTCCCGGGAACACTCCTATCCTATTAAGTTCTCACCAATATCCAAACGCCAAACTAAAGCTCCGTAAATAAAGATATGAGTGGGGACAGGCGACAGAACCCAGGGTTACTCAACCTGGGGCCCCACTACCAGCTCCCAGCAAGGAGCTGGAGGGAGAGGCCCCCAAGTACTATAAAACCCCGGATCCTGGCGCTCAAGCTTCATTCGACACTTCCTCTAACCAGCTCTCTCTTCTCTCTCTTACCTTACCTCCCAGATGATCGGTTGAATACAGCCGCCTGGGAATTTCACCTCCTCTCTCCTCTCTCCTCCTCCTTGTCTAGATGATCGGTTGAATACAGCCGCCTAGACAAGGGACCTCTCCTTTCCTCTCCTTCACCTAGATGAACGGTTGACTACAGCCGCCTAGGTGAAATTCCCTCATCCACCTCTCTCTCCTCCAAAGTCGTAGATGTTCGGTTGACTACAGCCGCCTGCGACTTTTCCTCACCTTCCTTCACACCACCTCTCTCTCCTCCAAAAGTCGTAGATGTTCGGTTGACTACAGCCGCCTGCGACTTTTCCTCCTTCTCTCTCCTTTACCTAAATTCACTCACTCACCTTCCACGCCACCGTGATGAGAATTTTAAATTCATCACACCCTTCTATTAAAGTTTAAGAGCTACGGCGTTCTGAAAATTTTTACACCCATTTTTCACCCCTCAGAGATGACTGACTAACACCGAGCTTCGAGGACCAACTAGACCCCAAACGGGACCTATAAACAAAATTTCATTAATTTTCATTCATAATAACTAAGAGAAGTGCGACGGATTTTTAATTTCATTTTCGGATTCTACTTGACTTGAAACGGAACCCATAAAATGTTGAGGGGGTTAACGTTTTTTCATGCTCGATTCCAAAGGTTCAAAACTGAAAACAATAAGCAAAAATTTCTGTCCGTCCGCCATACTTCGCAGTTTCTTTAGTTACCATGGACCAAAATTAATGAAATTTGGTTTGTAGGTCCCATTTGGGGTCTAGTTGTTCCCGAACCTCGGCTCAGCCATATGTAAGGGGTGAAATTTTCACAACGCCGTATCTCGAAAACTTTCAGTAGAAGGGTATAGTTTTTTTAAATGTTTTGGATTATTATTCTGTGAATAATACACGTATGTAATGTGGAATAAACACAAAATAAATAAACTTCTAGCTTACCACTAATTTATTAAATACAAAGCTTCCCGCTCAACTTCTGAGCATCATCAGGTAATTAATCACATAAACACAGTGAATGTCACTTCTATCTGTGTTTATGTGATTACCTACCTGATGATGCTCAGTTGAGCGAAAAGCTTTGTATTTAATAAATTAGTGGTAAGCTAAAGGTTTATTTATTTTGTGTTTATTCCACATTGCAAGATGGCTTACCACATAAGGCATTCAATGAAATTCGATGAATACCCCTTAGAATGACTGACAGTAACGCCGAGCTTCGAGGACCAACTAGACGCCGAACGGAACCTATAACCCAAATTTAATCAATTTCGTTTAATGTTACCTAACTAAGAAAAGTGGCCAGTACGGCGGACAGACAGAAATTTTGGTTCATTATTTTCAATAACGAACCATTCGAATCGAGCATGAAAAAAAAAAAAAAAAATCTAACCCCCCCCCCCCCCAAATTTGATGGTTTACGTTTCAAGGTACGTAGAATCTGAAAATGCAATAAAAATATTTCTGTCTGTCCGCCGTACGGGCCACTTTTCTTAGTTACCATGAATAAAAATAGATGAAATTCCGGTTTTAGGTTCCGTTCGGGGTCTAGTTAGACCTCGAAGCCCGGCGTTAATGTCAGTCATCTCTAAGGGGTTAAAAATAGGGGTTGACATTTTCAGAACGCCGTAGCTTGAAAACTTTCGATTGAAGGGTATGGTTGTTTTTACGATATTAAATTTGTCTTGAGCTAAACAATTTTTTGAGACCACCCGGAGCACTGTACGTCCAGCCGTTCGTGTGCACCAAATAGCTTCGTCAACACGATCGTGAATCAAACGGTGTAAATCATCACTAAGGTGCACCTGATTATAATCAAGGATGGCTGTATGAAGTCGAGTTGGTTGTTCTGCGATATTATTTCATTTGATAAGTGATGGATTATTGGATTTTGTTGGTAGGTACTTGTGAAACTTGAACAAACTTTGAAGTATTATTGATGGGTAAATTATTACACAATGGTAAATTATTACACAACGGCAAATTATTACACAGCGGTAAATTATTACTTAACGGTAAATTATTACACAACGGTAAATTATAACAGAACGGTAAATTATTACACAACAGTTCATCTACCAAGAAGGCAAGTTATTACACAACGGTTCATTATAGGTACTGACCACAGAAAACCGTGATCTTCGCAGAAGGGGCATCTATTTCACTCCACATCAACAATTTTCCTTCAGAACTTCATTATTTGCGTTTCTTTTTGCCGTTTTAGTTACTGTTTGTCATCGGCAGAATTATTCTAGCAACATTTAACTCGTGATTTAGGTAGGTACCTACCTAGTAAAGAGTACGGGGTTCGGTACTAACCTACGGAGGGTCTGCGATCCACATAATATGTATAGAGTAGTACATATTATATTATATCTGACGAGTTATCTATACAGAGAGGTGTGATCTGTAGGCGGTGGGAGGGGGGAGAGGTGGGATTTGCAGCGTTTTTATTGCATTTTCGGATTCCACATACCTTGAAACGTAAACCATCAAATTGGGGGGGGGGGGGATTTTTTTTCTTGCTCGATTCCAGTGGTTTATCATTGAAAATAATAAACCAAAATGAGTGGTCCCCAATCCAATCAGTCAGCGGACATTGAGGCCCATCATTTGTATCCAGCGCTCAGTGATCCTTATAAGATTCAACAATATCACAATCTTTTGATGAGCTTTTTCTATAAAAGGTAATTTGGAGTTGGAATTTGCCACGTATTATAGCTCTTGGTGTCAATATGGCACCAAGGAGCGACATCACACCGCTGACAATGGTGCCGCTAAGTGCAAATAACAGCCAACGTAGTCTCACGACTTTTAATTTTGAGGTAGGAATACTCGTTATCCGGCAGAAAGGTCAGTAAAGAGGTATGTATGCCAAAATAGTGCCACGGATTGGCACCTAGGCCCAGCAATGGCTCCGAAAATACAAAAACGAAATTTGGAGAGTGAACCATGTGAAAAATACACCTAGCCACGTTCAATTTTGAGAAATTTGATACATCATCTATCAAGATGTACTTACTTTTTGGTATAGTTTTTTTCTGGGCATACGTTTGTGACTGACGGACGGCATTAACCAGAAGGGAACCAACCACAGTTTCCTAGTTTTGAGTAATCAGGCATCAAAGTTTTTTCAAGTTTGCAAATCAGGTGTTGATTGTTTTGGGATTTTCTTCTTTTCCTCTCAAACCTAATTGAATTCTGCGTCATTTCCCACTTTGAAAAAATGCAATTACTGCAGTAGAACGCTTAAAAATCAAATTATATGTGGATGGTTCCTTTCTGAGATTTGAGAAAACGCTGTAAAAAAAATCTGAGTGATGAACCACCTCAGCTGGTTCCATTCTGAGAAATTCTCAACGACTATTCTCATTCAACCATGAGTTGTCAGCAAACCAACATTCATCATTCTTCCCTTTGAAAACGATACCCTACATGGCTTTACCCTCACAAATCCTCCAAAATATATGTAGTTATATAAGTTTTTATATACCATATTCTATGAATACAATTTTTCTCGACCACAAAAATTCTGGTTATTATTGGTAGGTGTGATAATATAAATGCAGCAGCAGTTTGATGCATAGTAGTTATTTATTTTACAATCAAATTGTTGAAAAACTTTCCATAAACTCATGAACATAATAATAGGCATTTTTTAAAAGGCATATGACTAAGAATGAGTAAATTTTAGGCCAATCTTTTGTTATCAGTTTTTTTTTTTTCAGTCTCAAAATTTTTAGAGTTTCAGAAGTAAATGATATTGTGTCACCTTTCAAGGTATTTCACGTACTATACCCAATTGATAAATAAATACCTATATTTTTAAAAAATAGCAAAAAAATGACTACGCTCCGGAACATTATTATATTCTTAAAATAAATTTTTTTAGATCAGTTTTCTTTCAGTCTCAACATGAGGTAGGTACCTACCTCATGTTGAGAGGTATAGTTTTATTTAAAAAAAACATTAACAGCCTTTCTGTATCACAATCAAGTAAAACTTTCATCTCCTCTATAGCTAAATGGCTAGGTAACAAACCAAAATTTGTTAAAATTTCAAAGACAAAAATCACAGTTGCATTGAATCACAGCTGCAAACTTTTTAGCTAAGGTATAGCTAAATGACTAATGGAGTATAATATAAAACTCCAATACTGCTGTAAAAAGTTACTTTTGGTTTATTATTTTCAATAATGAACCATTGGAATCGAGCATGAAAAAAAAAAATTCTTACCCCCCCTCAAAATTTGATGGTTTACGTTTCAAGGTATGTAGAATCCAAAACTGCAATAAAAATATTTCTGTCTGTCCGCCGTACGCCGTACGGGCCACTTTTCTTAGTTACCATGAAAGAAAATTGATGAAATTCGGGTTATAGGTTCCGTTCGGGGTCTAGTTGGTCCTCGAAGCTCGACGTTACTGTCAGTCATCTCTAAGGGGTTCAAAATAGGGGTTGAAATTTTCAAAACGCCTATACCATTTTTTTACGTGAATATTTTTACGGTTTTAAATAGTTCATGAACTTGCGAGTTTTTTAAGACCATCCGGAGCATCGTACGTCCAGCCGTTCGTTCACAGTAAGGCCCCGAAGTTTGCACCGACAGGCATTTTCGACTCCAGTGTGAATGAAATTGTATACAATTCAAACCAAATCTCGTAACCAGAGACGCGCCCACAATAGGAAAATTGGCGGAGATGAAATCATTGCTAGGGGCCACCTGATTATATTGGCGGAGTATGAAGTCGAGTTGGTTGTTCTGTGATATTATTTCATTTGAATAATGATGGCTCTTTTGGAGTTTGTTGGTAGGTAGTGAAACTTGAACAAACGTTGAAGTATTATTGATGGGTAAATTATTACTACGGTAAATCATTACTCAACGGTAAATTATTACACAACGGTTCATTATACCATCTACGTAGAAGGGGCTGGAGTTTGTTGGTAGGTACTTTCGCAACTTTTTTCACTCCTCAACGACAATTTCTTTTCAGAACTTCATTATGTGTGTTTCTTTTTGTTAGGTACTGTTTTTCATCGGCAGAATTATTTTAGCAACATTTAACTCGTGATTTAGGTAGGTACCTAGTAACGAGTACGGGGTTAGGTACTAACCTACGGAGGGTCTGCGATCTACATAATATGTATAGAATAGTACATATCATATTATATAGACGGGTTATCTATACATAGAGCTGTGATCTGTAACGGAAGGGTATTCTATACAAAAATAATAAACCGTTGTGCAGGGATTTGCAGCGTTTTTCTTATTGCACAATAACTATGAGCAATGTACAAGTTTGGCTGTAGGAAATGGCTACTCAGGTGGTAGCTTCAAAACCCAAATGAAAGGAACGACACAGAACCAAAACCAGATCACCAAACAAAAAAAAACACCATATTGCCAGAAATGAACCGAATCGGTCGACTAATCTTCAACTTCGAAATCTGGTGCAACTCCAAATCCATCTATGTCATCTTCAGTAGTCAAGGAACTGTAGAATTGTTTTGCTTCTTTGGGCAGCAGGTTTCATGAGCGATTTTAAGTCTTTCAGTTTCGGAGCAGCAACAGCTTTGCCGTTTTGCCACATGGGCTCCAAACTGTCTAGGAAAAAGTTGGATTGATTATATGATTTTTTCCTCCCTTTCACTGTTTTTTTTTCCAAATTTATGACCGAGAAGTCCGATTCAAAATCAGACCGACAGAATACATGAAAAGGCTGATTTTTTTCAACTTTTATTTCTCTGATTTTCAACCAGCTCATTTTCTCGTCACTGGCTCCTTTTTTCCGGTTAGTTTCCCTTCCAGTTTCTGCGTCCCCTTGAAGTCTTGTGATGTCATTTGGGTAACTATGAATGGTTTCTTCTTCCTTGCACTCTTCATAACGTTGACGTAGTCTTCAGGCAGGTTAAGTCTCTGTACGTGTGAAAGAGCTGACTCTATGTCGCTAAAATCAGTGTCATCAGGTAAGAAGCTGTGACCAGATACCAAAAATTCTAGGTTTATCGTCTCCAAGCTAGGGTGAGATTCTAGACAACATTTCAACATTAAAACCATTTTAATGTTTCTGTTTTGTCCCCCGCACGAATCACCACAAAATCAGACGCTTTTTTTCAGGACCTACTTCCTTTTTTTCAGGCCACATTCTATCCAAAAGAAGCACCAACCGTCTTGGCTCCCTTCTGCTGAATCACAACACGCCATTATCTTTTCAATCAAAACCGGTGACTTGTGTGGTTCTTTTTTGAGAAACAGATAAGGCCATTCTGGATTCAGTAACTTTTTCTAATTCAAATTTCGGAGGGAAAGCCTTATCAAAATAATAGCTCCTTTTAGCTGAAAGCGTAGACCGACCTAGCCCATCTCATAGTGTTCTTATCTCATTTTGCCATTTTTGTGGTTGGTTCCCTTCTGGTTAATGCCGTCCTGATAGTTGATGTGTGGCTGACAAGTTTGCGTTTCCCCCTCACAACCGAAACGGTTTTCATAAATCCCATCTTCTCGTCCACTGTTTATTAGACCAGCGATTTTTAGCCCTGAAAAAAAAAATCCACTTGTTGATCACGATGGTAACGTACCGGCAAAGTGGATACCCATTGGCAACGATTTCTATCAGTTATTGTTCTGTTTTTCCTACTGTTGATTTGTTGTTTGATGTATCATTTGCGCAATACCACCTCGAAAACATCTTACGCAAGTTCAAACTGTCATGGACATGTGGAGTGATCTGCCTACTGAGATACTGATTCACATATTCGACTACCTGGAACCTGTATTTCTATTGAAAACTGTCACAATGGTATGCCAGAGGTTCAAGGATATAATTTCAGACAGTAGTTACTACAGGTTGAATTATTATCAGTCTATATGGAGCAGATACCCTTTTATAGAAGACATCCCCATATTACGACACATGGGTAAACGAATTTCCAGTCCCGAATGGAAAGAGCTGGGAGAAAACTTTGAGAGGGTTTGGGACCAATGGTCTGATCCTAAAGAAGTTCACTCTATTTGTTCTTCATACGGCACTGTAATAGACTCCGTGCATATCCTCAGAAATACCAGTATTTGTGTGGTGGGGAATCGACATAAATGTATCGATTTATGGGATGTAGACGGGGCTCCTCGAATCGTAAGCACGATGGCGAGTGCCCATAACGGATGGGTGGCTTGTCTAGATTCGTACGAACCTGACACGTTCTTTTCAGGAGGATGGGACTCCGTAGTGACTTATTGGAAGGTAAGAGAACACTCTTGCGAGCATCTTTGGTCATCCAGAGGCAGTCGCGGAGTGATGTCTATAGCAAGTAGACCAGGCATCGTGGCAGTAGCCAGTTTTTCTCCCGTTCTAAAGCTTATGGATCCAAGATCTGCAGTTATCACGAAACATGAGATACATCGAAAAGCTATTTTAGACGTCAAGTTGTCCGGAAACTACGTTTTGACAGTAGCGCGCGATCGCTGCTTGAACATCCTCGATCTTCGCATGCTGAAGTCAATAGAACGATTTTGTGTAACCGAAAGCTTTCAATGGCCGAAATGTCTCGCAGTGAAGGACAATATAGTTTTCATAGGGGACACCAACGGTTACGTGCATTTACTAGACATGAATCAAAATTTCCAAGAATTCCAGACGATTCTTGTAGCTGAAAAGACCTCACATATTGCGTCAGTTTGTCCTGACAAGGCTACTTTTATCTGCGGAGGATCTGACCGCACTGTCAGAGTGATAGCACCGAGTAAGAAGCATTTCGTCATCAAGGAAATTCACGTAGAACATGAAATCACTTCCATGACGAGTGCAAACGAAACATTGGCTATAGGAAAAACGAATGGGTACGTTGAAGTCTACAAACTGGGTAAAAACAACGAGAGGTAGAACTGCGTGAAATAAAATGTTATGAAACAGTCTTAAATCATTGGTACCTAGTTTTATTATTTTATTTATATTTATTTTATTATTATTATTATTATTATTATTATTATTATTATTATCATTAATTTTTTTTAGAGAAGGCAATAGGTAAATGTTTTCCCGTCTTTCATGGCATCATGTACATGCTGAACGAAAGAAAATAATTTTTGATTCTTCGTCCATTTAGTATCGATATTGACCACGAATATTTGCGGGTATTTCTCCAACCCCTGTATCATTCAAAATTTTCTTTCATGTTTAATAATTGAAATAGCTATTTTTGATAGTTTCCACCAATTTTGGCCTCCAAAATACGAATTAGGCTCCTATTTTTGACAAATTATCTTTGGTCATTGATAGTGCCATGCAGTTGTCTTGATACACCTGTTAATACTACTTCTAGTGTAATTATACAAATTTGTGGCGATTTCAGACAATTTCCCAGGTTTCTGACTCACAAAAAATGAAGTGGGAGCTAAACCTTCGTTACAACCTCAATTCTTCACTCTATGGTCAAATTCAACTTCATATTTTTGGTCTTCTCATCCTAATAAACATAGAAAATGATACCTCACAACCTCATGTTCACTAAACCTCAAAAAACCCTTGGAAACAGCAAGTTGAATCTGTCATGGACCTTTAAAAAAACCTATTTGCCAATAGCCAATGTTTACTTTTTTCTCTTTTTTTAGGAATAGGAACGTACATTATGGCGGCATGGATGCTCTAGTACTCTGGTTGACGTTGGTGGCGGTTGCTTCATATAGTGACGTCACGACAATATCATCGACTCAAGTCAGTGCTCTTGTGACTCAAAGGATTAGGTAGCTGAAGTTGTGAGTTCTGAGACTTCTAATCGCTTCATGAAATAGGAATGTGGGAAACATTTTTTAAAATTATTTTTAGTGCTATGAGTCGTTTCCTGAACTGATTCTTACAGAGCTATGAAGGTAATCTATCTACCTACCTACTAGGTGAAATAATCTGACGGAACCCTAATATTATTGTCGCCTCTACCTGAACACCTTCAATAAATTATTCTTGGGACTGACACCTACCCGATCAACCATCAACATCAAAAATATAAAATATTACCTACTGAATTCAGTACCAAATTAGGTGCGTATAGTATCAACAAAAGTAGATCACTGATTTCACTGATTTCAAAATAGGTAGGCATCTTCATTCTTCTCCCTTCGTAACATCGGTAATAATTAATAAGTTGATATTAACACAAATTTCAAACGTAATGAAGATTTACTAGCAGTAATTTTGGCAATTGCACGTCCTTGTAACGATACGAACTAAATCACTCGCGAAGAAATCGTGGAAACCATTTCAAAGAAAAACGGAGTTATTGAAAAAATAGTCTATTTCCACTAATACACGAAAAACGCAAAAAACACGGTTATACCGGTTTCGGTGATCAAACCATCGTCAGTAACACACAATAACAAGTTATTGTGTAACGTAACTACTAACTAACTACTAACTAATAACTACTAACTTGTGTGATATAACAGTGTTTTTTGCGTTTCTCGTGTATTAGTGGAAATAGACAATTTTTTCAATAACTCCGTTTTTCTTTCCTTTTAACGACTTCTATTCGCGGCAAATTCCATTCTTCGTACTATCAGCACAACACCTATAAATTCACATCGACATCAAACAATAATACAAGCTACCTGCAGCTAAACTTACTCCATGAAGGCATTTGAGTTCTCGAAGAGAAAGCCTGGGCGAGTCTTGGGGCCCAAAACCAAATTATTGGGAACTTGTATCAAGCTATAGCGTAAGCTCGAGGTCAATCTTGTTTCCAACTCATATGAAGTTTATTTGATTTCATTAATCTCAAGACAACCAGTCCTCGTGTGCCAACCCAACAGTGAAGTTCGACCATTTTTAAATTATAATTACCATTTTTTCATTATTATTATTTTGTGAATATAAATTTACCTAATAAAGAAAAAAAAATAGATGACAGATGACAATCCGCACGAGGCTCGGCTGTTTACAAGTAGTCATTTACAAAAATATGCGGACAACCTCCACGGTTCACCGAGATGTCACAGCTTATCTCTTTCTTGACTGTTCTTCGATTGAACGGGCTCAAGGCAAAAAAACTCTCGACGATCTCGTACGTCAATCCCGTAGATAACACTATACCTAATAGCATGGTTAGGAAATTTGTACGTTTCATAGAAATGTTGACAAGATTCCCTATTCACTTTTATTTTCCCAATTAATTATTATAGTGTTTTTTCTCCCTCGACTAACTAGGCAGTGGAAGGCTGGAGATCATTTTAGGTGACAATTATTATAGTAGGTACCTACTCAAATTGAAATTGGGAAGAGCTTTAGAAGAGAGCAGTGGTTGGAGGCAGACTCACAGCATAAATAAAGCGACCTCACCTTATTATTGAAGTCAGATGAAATTTGAAGTATATTATAATAGCATTGTTCCAACTACATTCATAATAAATGAAATGTTAATTTGGTTATATATTTTGTCGTTAATTAGACGGTAAAATGTAGCTATTTCAAGGGAGCTGGAGGCTCCCTTGAAATAGCTGCATTTAAAAACCTCGGACCAGGGCTATGGAAGAGTAGGTACCTGGTTGAAGGGGAAGAATATGAATCAGGTAAATTATCAGGGATATTTTCTCAAAATCAGGGACCATTGTAACTGTAACTCGTCTAAAGTGATACCAGAGAGTGGCAATTTTTCCATAGAGGAGTTTGGGTCATATCCTACCATGCCATAAAATGATATTGCTAAGGAGATACGTCTTCTACAACACAACGTAGGGTACTTGTGCAAGAAATCGCCGACAATTTTTTTGGAACAAAATATTCAGAACTCTTGGAAAAATATTTGTTTGAAGCCCGTTTTCATAAATAAGCGGCAAAAATGACACGTGGGGTCTATTGACATCTGATTGGCTGTTTCCCAAGGAGGCGGAGCGAATGTTTTCAATGATACCAACAACCCAAGATTAGAAATGGCAACTAGGGATGTGTAAGATCCGTTCAATTCCGGGAGTTAACTCCCACCAGTTCACTCTTTTCTGGGATCAGTTCTTTGGGATCCGTTCACCGTTCTTCAGTTCTTCACTCTCAAGTTTGACCCTCCAAAGCCCGTTCAGGTAGAATCCGCCAAGATTTCAAACCCCCCCCCCCCCCCCCTACCACCCTACCGGCGAAGGGAGGGTGATGTGAACGGTAAGGGGTGTAGAGAGGGGTGATGTGAAAGGTAAGGGGTGTAGGGAGGGGTGAAGAGAACGTGAAGAGTGAAGAAGGGAAGGGAAGGAGTTGAACTTGATTCTGTTATTCCGTGGAGTTGATGAACTGGTCAGTCAACTCTCAGCTCAAGGGATAAGGGAAGGGGTGAAAGAACGGTAAGGGTTGAAGGGAAGGGTAGATAGAGAGGAGCGGTGAGGGGAAGCGGGAAGGGTAAAGGAGTTGAGAACGGGTGGTGACAGAGAACGGTGAAGGGGTGGGATCGGATGAAGGTACGATTAGTGAGGACTTCACAAGAGGGAGTTCATGAACTGGTGAACGGCAACTCTTTGGGAACCCGTTCAGTTGGGATACGTTCAACTGAAAGATCCGTTCAGTTCGGATCCGTTCAGTGCTGAACGCCACATCCCTAATGGCAACCCTTTGTGGCAGCCTTCAAGAACCTTTGCCGCGACCTTCCCCTCCGTTTGATTATGAGGACAGGTTTTTAAATTTGTTAATAAATTTGCAGTTCCATCCATGCATCCGTTGCGGTTCTGTTCATCGTTTAAAGTGATTTACAAGCGTGTTAAGCGTGATTTGAGTTGAACTACTCAATTTACTGATACGTCATTCCTAGCTGATACGTCATTCCTAGCGGGAACTCAGAAATTCAAATTTCACACTCGTAAACTAACAAACGGTAGATGGTTAAACCATCATCAGTACACAATAGAATCAGTACATTCTATTGTGCACTGATGATGGTTTAACAACCGAAACCGGTCTACAGTTTGTTAGTTTACGAGGAAATATACTATTCTATTTTTATCCTGTAGTTTTTTGCTATGGATTTCCACTACCTACTCCGCCGCAAATGATTTAAGTTATATTCACACTCGTTTTCTCTGCCTAGGCTTTCTGATATATACACCTCATTATGTGGTCAGTAAAAGTTAATTTCCGTTGGTGAACAGAATTTGGCTAAAAAAGGAGAATTTATATCCCACAAAAATGGCCTGTTCAGGGTACAGCTGTTCATTTCCCCAATAAATCTTTATCTCTCATAGCCCTTAGCCCTAATCTTGGCAAGAATTTTTAAGTGCGGGCAAACAGTTTTTTGTTTGTTTTTAACTTCTATGGCTGAAATTAAGGATATTTGAAGTTATAAATATTTAGTACCTAATTATTTATATAGATTTTACAGAATGGTGTCATTATATGACGCCTTGCCGAGACTCGGTGTCAGTAGGTGGTGTCATAATTTTGACACCTTGCCAAGGTATGGTGCTTTGTTTTTGTAGACGTACGTACATTCAAAACTTGATTTTATAATTTATTAAAAGTCAAAAAGGCAGACACAGTAAAAAACGTCATCGTAATCTCTAGACAAAATGACGAAATCCATGAAAATCCACCAGCTTATTGAGGAGTCGGTAGGTACCTACCTATTAAAAAAAAAAAAACTGTACCCTTCTCTTGGCAAGGTGTCACTGGTGACTCAAACACTTTCCCCCCTATATTTTAATTCCAAATTACCTCCGACTATACAGATTCTCTTTAGAATAATTGAAGGTGGGAAGTATTTTTCCAGAGGTTTTATAACAATTTAAAACTAGAGAAATAATGGGTCTAATTTACCTAGGACAGTCGTTCACTCATCATGCAGCAGCAGTATGACCTGTGCCCTCATAATCATAAATGGCAAATAATAGGGATTGAAAACCAAACAATAACCTGTGGACCAGTGTTACCAATCGTAAGAATAGATGCTGAGATTTTAATACTTCCCAGTGCTCTAGATTCACCCGCCAAAATATAAAAAATCGAGAAAAACATGGCGTCACGGGTGGCTCAATGCCAAGATTAGTGTCAATAGGTCCTCTGCCCAGATGCAAATGTCTGGATAGATTTTGGTGTAGCTATGGTACAAACCTTTGGTAGAAACCGTGTAGGTGGACAGGTACATCTTTTCATTAAGCTCGCATATCCAAGGTATACATAGCAGTTCGATATAGTACCGTATGTAGGTATGGTAGTTTGGTATATAGCCTATATAGCCTGGTTAAGTATAGTAAGTATACCTGCTAAATATTAATATTCAACATCAATTATAAACTGTGACTCTCAGTTCAGCAACATCTATTAGAAGCTGTGACTTTCTCAGTTCAGTTCATTTTTGTGAGAGAAAGTTCTGATGTTTACTTGGCTTAGCAGGTAATGTAGGAATAACTGTTACCGAAGACCCATTGTCCTGTGGTCAAAGAACAGCTCTATCACAAAGTAAAAGGAACGAAGTGACGAAAGGAACCCCCATTATGTTGTACCTCGTTAAACTGTGAGTCTGCGCCATCTGCCGCCAGAGCTGGGAAGTGAGATAGTTCCACTAAAAACCGTTAGGAAGCAGTAATGTACAGAATTTCTGAGATTCCCGCCACAATCATCTCCGATCCTAACTTAGGATTATTCTACCTACTTCGGTCCGGTAAAATCCCGGTAGTAATAAAACTTGGTCGTTGTAGTATTAGTAACATACATAAATAATCTTGAGCACACCTAGGCTACTGTCAGTGGACAGTAGCCCACAACACGTTTCATGAGGGATTGTTCCCGCCTTTCATAATTTAAATTTGCAAAACTGTAATGTATCATAATATACAATAAAGTTCTCTTATTACTTTAAAAAAAAAAAAAAACCTAGTTAATAACAATGAATATTTACGAAGGTACTCTCGCTCGTAACGTAGGTACACACTCGAACCGTTCCATGGTCTACCAGGACTAGAAATGATTAGCTTCATAAACCAAAGGAAAGAAGTAATCAAATAGAAAAACGGTCTAATTATTACACAACGGCTCATTATTTTCCTGTATAACCCCCTCTGTGAAGATAAGGTACACCAGGGTAAGTGTCAATTCGGGGCAAGTGGAGCCTAGGGCGACATTAGCGCTTCAAAAGGAGGATAACTGAACTTCTCTGGCAGAAAAACTTCGCCAGTAACCTAAACATCCTTGCAGGTGTGTTGGCAGCCCTGCCAGTTCACGTGGTTGGATGTGGGAAAAGTTAGAGTGGTTCAGGGTCCATTCAGCTTGGTGATCGATCTATACCATTTTTCACTTTTTTCACCTGTGAGGAGATGATTTGCAAGATACTGCTGAACGTTTTATGGTAAGTCCTTCCTTAGTAAATGCTTGAAGTGATGTAGAAGTTTGGTTGCATTATTTACATGTGGGAATTAATAAATTGTGTGTTTCCTCTTTCCCCAGTTTTTCCTGAACCCGGGGCAAGTGGGACCTACAAAATTGGGGGAAGTGGGTCCTAGGCTCCACTTTCCCTGATTTGGTAACCACTTCCCCCCACCGTTTGAATTTAACTTGTAGACTCATACAAAGAGGTATACTTAGTTACTTATAATTACTTACAAAATATTAATTAACCTTAACTGATAACTTGAGCTTGAGCACTTGAAGTACCTACCTGCCTAAGTACCTAGATACTTTATCAAACACTCGAAATAATTACTTGGCCTAGGTATTTTTAGGATAACTGAGGCACTTTGGTACCTTTTGATATTGTTTATTCCTTTGTTTTCAGATTAGGAGTAACCTTACAATGGTAAGCAACCTTACAAAGAGAAAAACTACTCCTTTGTATACAGTGGTGAGTTGACTACTTACAGGACGGGTAAAATTCATGGCACCCATAAATCTACGATCAGCAAACATGTGCATGGTGTTAGAGGGGTGAAGAGCAAGTCTATGGGAAGACCAACAACTCTGAAATATGAGGAAGAAGCTAAGAATTGCTAATTTTTGTGAAAATAATGGAGAAGTGGGGATTTCGCCTTTCCACAAAGGAAGCGCTGCACGTGAATGGACGATTCGTTATCGAAAATAAAATTGAAACTCCATTCAAGGATGGTACACCTGAAGATGATAATTTCAAAAAATTCTTTAGTTCAAGATCAATTTAAAAACGTAAAAAAACCATGGGTACCCCCTTATATTGAAAGTTTTCGAGCTACGGCCTTCTGAAATTTTCAACCCCTATTTTGAACCCCTTAGAGATGACTGACAGTAACGTCGAGCTTCGAGGACCAACTAGACCCTGAACGGGACCTATAAACCAAATTTAATCAATTCTGGTTCTTGGTAACTAAGAAAGCGCTAACGGCAGACGGACAGAAATCATTTTATTGCATTTTCGGATTCTGCATACCTTGAAACGTAAACCATTGCATTTTGAGGGGGGGGGGGTAAAATTTTTTTTTTTTTCATGCTCGATTCCAAAGGTTCATTATTGAAAATAATAAACCAAAACCTCATAGCGTTGAAGTTGCTAGGAAAAGTTGTAATAATTAGTCACTATGTTTTTAGTACTTAACGATTGAAACTAACAATATATCAATTTTTATTATCAAGTTCCTGGCTGTTGTCTAAAATTCTGATATTTAGGTTGTGTGTTTTGTCCGGACTGTTAAATTATTGTTGTTTATACTTATTATCTAAGCCTACTTTTACTGTTCTTTGTTTTATTTATAAATTTACTGCTTTGTGCAGTTTACCTATTGTCGAATATTGGGTATTATTAGCCAAGTTCGTTCCTACCTACTTGAAAGTTACTTCGAAGTCCCTATTTTTCTTGAGGACTGCTAAAAATCTCAAAACTGTTCTATTTTTCTCCATTCTGGCCCTAAGCTTATATATTTCATACGTTTTTCAATGTTATTAATAGTTTATTGGTTGTTGAAGAGCATTGGAGTAGAGAGAATGTTGATGTGGTCTTTTAAAAATTCCATTTCGCTCAAACAACAAGACATTTTAAAATAAAGATAATTTTTTCTGGTGTATTTTTCTTGCGCTTTTTCATTGCCACTTGCCCCGTTCATTTTCCTATCAATTCAGCACAGAATTAGGCCGTGTTTCCACTTGCCCCGTATAAACCGGGGCAAGTGGAAACCCGACGGGAAATTTTAAAACTGATCTTGCAGAAGATTGATTGAAGCAATTGTTTTCAAATTTAGGCCAACGATTGAGGATAGTTTGGAGAACAAATGATAAAAATTAGAGAGATATCGGTAGAAAATTGTGGATTTCGTGAGGGTTCAAAGTGGAGATAATGAAATACTAGGCTCCACTTACCCCGGTGTACAACTGTTTTCTGGAGTCCATCTCTTCTCATGCTTCCACCAGGGAGGCCTTAAATCGAGTAAAAATGCTACCGTGTCGAAGAATAAGCTCTCACTCTAACGTTTGGCGATTACAGTCACGTACATAATATGCATTTTTCCACCGCCCCGATGTCCTGCAACGCACCATTTCGGCACTACGAACCCCCGTTTTTGAAATTCTGATGATCGCTGAAACTACTTTGAGTTTACTTTAAATAAAACTTCGGAACTGAGCATTAAAAAAATCCCTCAAAATGCGATGGTTTGCGCTTCAAGGTAGGAGGTACCTACGTAGAATCCGAAGTGGAATGCCGGCGCCTTACGCCGTACCGCACACTTTCCTTACCATGAACCAAAATTAATTATTTGGTTTGTAGGTCCTATTTGGGGTCTGGCTGGTCTGCGAAGCTCGGCGTCACTGTCAGCCATCTTCAAGGGCTGAAAAAACGGGTTGAAATGTTCAAAACGTGGTAGCTCGAAACTTTCATTAGAAGATTATGGTTTTCATGCCGTTTTCAACTGATTCCGAACTTGAGGATTTTTGTTACCACCCGGATCATTCGTCATCATCAGTTCCTTTTACTGCGCAGGGAAGCCTTTCATTCATTAGCATGTTTCATTTTACAAAGTTGGAGGTATTATTTTACATCAATGACTGTTGAGTACCTGGGTACCCAGGTACCCAGTGCATGGCAAATGATCCCCCGCTGATGCTGTCTCGCGGGCCGTTTGTGAGTTTTCTTTTGGCATTTTTGAGTTTTGGAGTGTCATAGTTTTCTTATTTTCATTTCGTATGCACTTTGATTCATTCCGCTCCACTACCACTACCATCCCATACCTCAAAAATGGAAGGATCTATCGAGGTTATCGTTGGAGATGAAAATACTCTAGATCTAAATAATTAAACTATTTATATTTATTAGCTTGCTGCAAGCGTCAGACCCTTGATGAAGAATATGAACTTGCTTCTAGACTTTCACGGGAATCAGCTTCTTGGAAGAGCAAATAATATAGTAAGAGCAAGTGGAGGAACCCATTTGTTTTCATCGTTCCAACTACTAATCTAACTACCTACCTAAGTACTAACCTACCTACTAAATCAGGGGACTCAGGTAGCGCACACAATTCCACGCAGACAATGAGAAGTCAGGTGAAATGTAGAAACCTACCTACCGAGGTTACTCCCCACACCTTCTTCACTACTCTTAGATCAGTATGGCACTGGCTTGCTCCCCTTGTGACGTTGAAATGGGTAGTAGGTAGGTCTGTGGTAAGTTCCTTAAATTTAAAAATTCATCATAGATTCGTCATATTCCTGGACTGCATTACGTGCTCGTGTGCTCCTCGAATCGCCTCGGCATGTTCTGCCCATTTAACCGCGTGAAATGATATGGACGATCGAAGTCTACGGTTGTGCGTCAGTTGGCCCCCTGTCGATTGACGAAAAAGTGTTTGTGTTTAGTGCTACACAATTTGGGTTATAACACCTTCATCCCCGGATCGTCATCTTCTAAAGGTACGCACTACTTTATAATTTTTTACAAAGTCGATGGTACTAAATGCCGATTCAAGTAGGTTCCAATTTGTAGAATTTGTATTTGCTCTCCACAAGGGCACTAGGGTGTTCTATACGGTTATCTAGTTTAGGAAATATTTTTCCTCAAATCCGTCGCCGAAATACGTAGTTTTGGAGGCGAAGTACTTATCAATCTACTCATCACACGAACATCGACTTACTGTATGCGTACATTGAGTCCTATTTGTAAAACTGCGTGTAGTATACCGTATACATGCAACTTGGTACTTATATTACATTTTCACTCATAACACCCATGGATACATTCCGATCGGGCTGAAAAGTTTCGGGACACAGCTAGGGCCAAATGGAGCCTGTGTGCGGAAGAACGAATTTTTTAGACCGAAAATGAAGCCGGTACGCGTGATACGGCGGACGAACATTGCATTTTTGGAATCTAGGTACGCACCTTGAAACGGAAAAGAAAACATTTTGAGGGGGGGGTGTTATAAGAATTTTTGGCTGAGTGAATAGGTATGTCCGTCCGCCGTCCGCCGAATCATGCATGCCGGCTTCATTTTCGGTCTACAAAATTCTTTCTTCCCGTTCCCGAAATTCATTTTGGTTTATTATTTTCAATAATGAACCACCGGAATCGAGCATGAAAAAAAAAATTGTAACCCCCCTTCAAAATTTGATGTTTTACGTTTCAAGGAATCCGAAAATGCAATAAAAAAATTTCTGTCTGGGAAATTGTCTGAAATCACTTAAATTGTACTACCAATGATAAAAACGCTGCAAAGTCCTTGTCACATGGGTTTATTATTCTATTGGACACACCTACAGAAATGTTGGCTCATTTATTGTTTCTTTCATGCGTGATAATCGAAATAGCTATTTCTGACGGTTTCCATTAATTTCATTAATTTTGGCCCACACAAATTAGGTAGGTACGCTCTTTTTTTTCTTTTTTAAAACTATCTTTGATCATTGGTAGTGCCATTTAATCGTCTTGATCCACGTGTACACTTTTTCCAGTGTCATTATACAAACTGATGGTAATTTCAGGCGATTTCCCAGGTTTTTCACTCATAAAAAATCAATTTTGGGAGCTGAACATTTGGTAGAACTCAATTTTCCACTCCTTGGTCAAAATCGACTTCATATTCGGTCTTCTCGTCCCCAAAAAACATGGAAAACGATATCTCAGAAGCTCATGTTACCAACATGTTCCTAAAACGCAAAAAGTACCTATTTTTACACACATTTTCACTCATAACACCCCTGGGTATATTCCGATCGGGCTGAAAAGTTTCGGGACACAACTAGGGCCCAAATGGAGCATGTGTGCGAAAGAACGACTTTTTTTAGACCGAAAATGAAGCCTGTACACGTGATACGGCGTACGGCGGACGGACATTGCATTTTTGGAATCTAGGCACCTTGAAACGGAAAACAAAAAAGTTGAGAGGGTGTTATAAAAATTTTTTGCTGAGCGAATACATAGGTGTATTATTCACAGAATAATAAACCAAAAGGCAATTCCCGTCCACCGTATAACTACTTCATCGGACTAAAAAATTCTTTCTTTCGCCCAAAGGCTACATTTGGGCCCTAGTTGTGTCCCGAAACTTTGCAGCCCGATCGGAATATACCCAGGGGTGTTATGGATGAAAAATGGGTGTAAAATAGGTATTTTTTGTGTTTTAGTAACATGAGCTTTTGAGGTATCGTTTTCCATGTTTTTTTGGACGAGGAGACCGATGAAGTCGATTGTGACCAAATAGTGAAGAATTGAGGTTGTAACGAAGTTTCAGCCTTAAATGTACGTTACATTTTGGTATAAAATCGTTCTTCCGCACACAGCCTCCATTTGGGTCCTAGTTGTGTTCTGAAGCTCGGTTTCCCGATCGGAATGTACCCAGGGGTGTTATGGGTGAAAAGTAGTAAAAGTAGTATTTTTTGGTGTTTTAGTAACATGAGTTTGTGAGGTATCGTTTCCAAGGTTTTTGAGGTTGAAAAGATGGAATATGAAGTTGATCTAGATCACAGAGCGAAGAATTGAGGTTGTAATGAAGGTTCAGCTCCCAAAATTAAATTATAGTGTGTCGAAAACCTGGGAAATGGCTGAAATCGCCATAACTTTGGCCCGTGGATTAAAAAAAATAATAAAATAAAAAATTTGAAAAAACGTATAATAACACTGGAGGTAAGTATTAACAAGTGATTCAAGGCAGTTCAACGACTCATCGATTTTAGTGGACTTCACAGATAAAATTTCTATAATTGACCATTGTGATACAATTATTTTCCACCTAATAAAAAATTTACCTACCTCTAGGTAGACAGCGTCATGCAAAATTATAGTTGGTATTAAAGAGTGGTAGTAGCAGTACCTGCCTACGTATATAATCTCAGTACCTACAGTTTCCCCGTCAGTACCTAAGTAAATTAATTGCGAAGTGTAGGTAGGTACCTAAAAAATTCCTTAGGTACTTATGAACTCTACGCTGAAACCCAATAAACGAAGATTTTCATAAGGGTTGCTGTAGAATTATTTTTGAAATTTGTGTATGCAAACAACTGCGGGTTCTATGAAGGGAGGCAGGTAGATAGGTAATTTCTTCCACTAGTTTGTCAAGATAATTGTTTCAAGACAATACCTTCTCTATGCTCCCAACCCCCGCCTCACCAACCAACCACCCGCGGATCCATCCTTTTCATTCCTACTGCTGATTTGGTCGAGACAGTGGCTAAGTGACGCGCATCAACGAAAACTTCCCCTTGTTTCATAATTATAGTAATTTACTCTCGTTAATAGTTTTGCGAATCAAGTTAGTATTGCTTATCATACTTCGGGTTTTTGTGTTGTGTTCAGATTATTTACCTTTATCTCCCTTTTGAGTTCTCTTCGCTGTTACTGAACCCGTTTTCCTCAGTTACCGTTTCAGGTAAGTTTCTATTATACATACCTATATACGGATATTTTATTTTACTTATCTATCTAGAGCCAATAGTCCACCTGTGATATTGATCAATAAGCTTTTATGGAAATTGTAATGTAAAAGTTTTCCTTGTGTTATGGTTGCATTGGAATGTACGGAGTGGGGGTTGGCACCACAGGACAGAACGGGACTGACAAGGGGAGTCTACGGAGGTGGGGTCGCCGATTTGGCCCATTTTGGTTTGTTATTCTGCGAATAACACTCCTATGTAATCGCTCAGCAAAAATTTTTTATAACACCCCCTCAAACTTTTTTCTTTTACATTTTCAATGTGCGTAGATTCCAAAAATACAATGTCCGTCCGCCGTACGCTGTCCGCCATATCACTATACCGGCTTAATTTTCGGTCTAAAAAATTCGTTCTTTCGCACACATGCTCCATTTGGGCCCTTAGTTGTGTCCCGAAACTTTGCAGCCCGATCGGAGTATACCCAGAGGTGTTATGGGTGAAATTGTGTATAAAGATAGGCATTTTGGTTTATTATTCTGTGAATAATACACCTATGTATTCGCTCAGCAAAAAATTTTTATAACACCCCTCAAAATTTTTTTCTTTTCCGTTTCAAGGTGCGTAGATTCCAAAAATGCAATGTCCGTCCGCCGTACGCCGTACGCCGTCCGCCGTACGCCGTCCGCCGTATCACGTGTACAGGCTACATTTTCGGTCTAAAAAAGTCGTTCTTTCGCACACATGCTCCATTTGGGCCCTAGTTGTGTCCCGAAACTTTTCAGCCCGATCGGAATACACCCAGGGGTGTTATGAGTGAAAATGTGTGTAAAAATAGGTACTTTTTGCGTTTCAGCAACACGTTGGTAACATGAGCTTTTGAGGTATCGTTTTCCATGTTTTTGGGGACGAGAAGACCGAATATGAAGTCGATTTTGACCAAGGAGTGGAAAATTGAGGTTGTACCAGATGTTCAGCTCCCAAAATTGATTTTTTATGAGTCAAAAACCTGCGAAATCGTCTGAAATCACCATCAATTTGTATAAAAACACTAGAAAAAGTGTCAATACGTGGATCAAGACGATTAAATGGTAAAATCAATGATCAAAGGTAATTTGAAAAAAAAGGAGCGTTGAACCTAATTCACGTTTTGGGGGCCAAAATTTGTGGAAACCACCAGACATAGCTATTTCAATTATTTTACATGAAAGAAACAATAAATAATCATCCAGCATTTCTGTAGACCAATAAAATAATAGAATAATTAACCCATATGACAAGGGTATTCTCAATAATTTATATTGTGAACACGATTGCAAGCTTTATAAAAGTAAAGACATAATTTTAAGACCAAACAACCGATAAACGAATTATCTCTTGGAGATGAAGCTCGGACTAGTTTATGTTTAACAAAATTTTTATGAAGTGCACTCGTGAGTGTGTATATATAAGAAGCTGTGTATAAGGCACCACCAGTTACGACGAAACATTAGTGGGAGGAAGTTAACCAATCTTCAACCGAAGATTGAAGACGGGTTTATGTGAAACGCCTGAGCTAAAACACATTCTGTGTTTCTATAATTTCGTCCGAAGTATGTAAATAGAGGTAACCGGGGGTCCAGGGGGCTTGCCCCCTGGCGAGGCGCAGAGCGCCGAGTTTTTTTTCTTCAAATTATCGTTGATCATTGGTAGTGCCATTTAGTCGTATCGATACACGTGTTGAAACTTTTGCTAGTGTTATTCTACAAATTGATGGTGATTTCAGACGATTTCACAGGTTTTTGACTCATAAAAAATCAATTTTGGGGGCTGAACATCTGGTACAACCTCAATTTTCCACTCTTTGGTCAAAATCGACTTCATATTCGGTCTTCTCGTCCAGAAAAACATGGAAACCGATACCTCAAAAGCTCATGTTACCAATATGTTGCTAAAACGCAAAAAGTACCTATTTTCACACACATTTTCACTCATAACACCCCTGGGTGTATTCCTATCGGGCTGAAAAGTTTCGGGACACAACTAGGGCCCAAATGGAGCATGTGTGCGAAAGAACGAATTTTTTAGACCGAAAATGAAGCCTGTACACGTGATACGGCGGACGGCGGACGGACATTGCATTTTTGGAATCTACGCACCTTGAAACTTAAAAGAAAAAAGTTTGAGGGGGTGTTATAAAAATTTTTTCTGAGCGATTACATAGGTGTATTATTCACAGAATAATAAACCAAAATGGCTAATATCACCTCAATTGAGCCTATAGCTCAGCTCCCAATCCCTAAACCTAATCCAACCTAAAATCAGCTCAAGTGAGTAGAAGTCGCTTATAGATATTGGTCGCGTATTGTGAGTTTCCTGTCAGTCCCAATTCGGTCACTATAAGTGACTTGAACAAACTGTACTTCGATTTATCACGTTTACCAAAACTCGTAAGATTTGGAATTCGAATTAACGAGAGATTCTCAAGGGACCGAGGTAATTGTTCGAAGCAGTAATGCAGTGGATTTTACTTGAAAAAGTTTGGTTTTGAAACTGTAAACATCGATTTAGGATTATGATTATTTTATTTTTGTTTGTTGCAGGTAAGTGCTCTGGTTCCCCTAACTGAAGTCTGACACGTAAGAATTTCGAGATAAGATTATTCTCGTGCCATTAATAGTCATTATTAGTCATTGTCTCTGTTGATTGCACTTGACGTCTTATAATATTATAACCAATCGTAACTATTTATAATTTGACGAGTTCAGGTTGAAAAAGCTTTTTGCAATAGCGATTTACATTATCAACCAGCTCAGTAGAAAAAACCCGCTGATTAACTTGTTAATTTCCTGAACTCTGCCTTCAAAAAGACGTATCTTCATTTTTTATCGACTATTTATCACCCTTCTACTTTTTAGGGGTTTCACTAGGTGCCTAACGCGTGATGTCACTGCCGACAGTCGGTTGCTTAGCGGCTCAGGAATTAGGGAAGTTGTACCTCTGAAATTCTGCAGGACAGATGGTGTTAATTATTTTCTAAACTAGCTGTGTACCCGCGCTTCGCAACGGTAGAACAGACACCCCCTTTAGGACAGGCCCCACTCATAACAGATATGTACCACCTCAGGATTGACAAAGAGTGGTTGTTTGCTACCGTTGTGAAAGTACTCATCGAGCTGAATCCAGAGACTACTTACATTCTGATTTACGTGCAACCATTCAAAAGTTATATTAAGCATAAACGTCCTCATAAAAGTAATTATAACACGACTTTTTATGGTACTTCAGCCATTGCATTTCAACGGATTTACAAATTTGAACGCGGATTTCTCCTAAACCTTCCCAGATAAATTACGCCTCCAACAGTACCAGCCTCTACCTTCTACGTTCAGCCGTTCTCATTTATCGATGCCGAGACAAACAAACAGACTGACACTGTTTTATGATATATTATACTATTTGAACCGACGCGTGTTGCTGCGATTTAAATAAATGGAGCCAACGGTCATGTATTTTAATATGCCTGTATCCCCCCCTCCTCAACTGACCAGAAACCTTCCCCAATACCAACCCTAACTGCCTTTAACCCCCCCCCCCCCCCGTATCCTATGAACCCTCCCTACCTGGTTAGAAACATTCCTCAATGTTCACACAACAAATTCCCAAAGTTGCACTCCAATTGGTCAAGTAGTTTTGAAATTTCTGTAAACCCCCCCCCCCTCTCATAACCTGTACCCCCCTCCCACTAACATCCTGATTGAAGTACCACTTGAATGTACTCGTCGAGCTGAATCCAGAATCTAATTACAATCGGATTTACGTCCAACCGTTCAAAGTTATTATAAGCATAAACGTCCTCATAGAAGTGATTATAACACGTTTTTTAGTAGTATTTCATTCATAGCGTTTCAACGGATGGACAGATTCAAATGCGGATTTTTCATAAACCTTCCCAGATAAATTCTGCGTCAAATGGTACCAGCCGCAACTTTCTACGTTCAGCCGTTCTCAATTGATGCCGAGACAAACAAACAAACAAACAAACAGACACTGTTTTATTATATGTATAGATTATACTATTTGAACCGACGCGTGTTGCTGCGATTTAAATAAATGGAGCCAACGGTCATGTATTTTAATATGCCTGTATCCCCCCCTCCTCAACTGATCAGAAACCTTCCCCAATGCCAACCCTAACTGCCTTTAACCCCCCCCCCCCCTCGTATCCTATGAACCCTCCCTACCTGGTTAGAAACATTCCTCTATGTTCACACAACAAATTCCCAAAGTTGCACTCCAATTGGTCTAGTAGTTTTGAAATTTCTGTAGAACCCCCCCCCCCTCTCATAACCTGTATCCCCCCTCCAACTAAAATCCTGATTGAAGTACCACTTGAATGTACTCGTCGAGCTGAATCCAGAATCTAATTACAATCGGATTTACGTCCAACCGTTCAAAGTTATTATACGCATAAACGTCCTCATAGAAGTGATTATAACACGTTTTTTAGTAGTATTTCATTCATAGCGTTTCAACGGATGGACAGATTCAAATGCGGATTTTTCATAAACCTTCCCAGATAAATTCTGCGTCAAATGGTACCAGCCTCAACTTTCTACGTTCAGCCGTTCTCAATTGATGCCGAGACAAACAAACAAATTCCCAAAGTTGCACTCCAATTGGTCAAGTAGTTTTGAAATTTCTGTAGACCCCCCCCCCCCTCTCATAACCTGTACCCCCCTCCCACTAACATCCTGATTGAAGTACCACTTGAATGTACTCGTCGAGCTGAATCCAGAATCTAATTACAATCGGATTTACGTCCAACCGTTCAAAGTTATTATAAGCATAAACGTCCTCATAGAAGTGATTATAACACGTTTTTTAGTAGTATTTCATTCATAGCGTTTCAACGGATGGACAGATTCAAATGCGGATTTTTCATAAACCTTCCCAGATAAATTCTGCGTCAAATGGTACCAGCCGCAACTTTCTACGTTCAGCCGTTCTCAATTGATGCCGAGACAAACAAACAAACAAACAAACAGACAAACAAACAGACACTGTTTTATTATATGTATAGATTATACTATTTGAACCGACGCGTGTTGCTGCGATTTAAATAAATGGAGCCAACGGTCATGTATTTTAATATGCCTGTATCCCCCCCTCCTCAACTGATCAGAAACCTTCCCCAATGCCAACCCTAACTGCCTTTAACCCCCCCCCCCCCTCGTATCCTATGAACCCTCCCTACCTGGTTAGAAACATTCCTCTATGTTCACACAACAAATTCCCAAAGTTGCACTCCAATTGGTCTAGTAGTTTTGAAATTTCTGTAGAACCCCCCCCTCTCATAACCTGTATCCCCCCTCCAACTAAAATCCTGATTGAAGTACCACTTGAATGTACTCGTCGAGCTGAATCCAGAATCTAATTACAATCGGATTTACGTCCAACCGTTCAAAGTTATTATACGCATAAACGTCCTCATAGAAGTGATTATAACACGTTTTTTAGTAGTATTTCATTCATAGCGTTTCAACGGATGGACAGATTCAAATGCGGATTTTTCATAAACCTTCCCAGATAAATTCTGCGTCAAATGGTACCAGCCTCAACTTTCTACGTTCAGCCGTTCTCAATTGATGCCGAGACAAACAAACAAATTCCCAAAGTTGCACTCCAATTGGTCAAGTAGTTTTGAAATTTCTGTAGACCCCCCCCCCCCCCTCTCATAACCTGTACCCCCCTCCCACTAACATCCTGATTGAAGTACCACTTGAATGTACTCGTCGAGCTGAATCCAGAATCTAATTACAATCGGATTTACGTCCAACCGTTCAAAGTTATTATACGCATAAACGTCCTCATAGAAGTGATTATAACACGTTTTTTAGTAGTATTTCATTCATAGCGTTTCAACGGATGGACAGATTCAAATGCGGATTTTTCATAAACCTTCCCAGATAAATTCTGCGTCAAATGGTACCAGCCTCAACTTTCTACGTTCAGCCGTTCTCAATTGATGCCGAGACAAACAAACAAATTCCCAAAGTTGCACTCCAATTGGTCAAGTAGTTTTGAAATTTCTGTAGACCCCCCCCCCCCCCCCCTCTCATAACCTGTACCCCCCTCCCACTAACATCCTGATTGAAGTACCACTTGAATGTACTCGTCGAGCTGAATCCAGAATCTAATTACAATCGGATTTACGTCCAACCGTTCAAAGTTATTATAAGCATAAATGTCCTCATAGAAGTGATTATAACACGTTTTTTAGTAGTATTTCATTCATAGCGTTTCAACGGATGGACAGATTCAAATGCGGATTTTTGATAAACCTTCCCAGATAAATTCTGCGTCAAATGGTACCAGCCGCAACTTTCTACGTTCAGCCGTTCTCAATTGATGCCGAGACAAACAAACAAACAAACAAACAGACACTGTTTTATTATATGTATAGATAATACACCTCTGTGGGGGGGGGGGGGGAGGGACACCAAAAGGTAAGGTAGTTTTGAATTTTTGATAAGTTGTGTAGGGTGATTGTTTATTGACAAATCCGAAACTTGCAAAACACTGCTCCCCGGCCGCCACCGTCTTGGAAAAACCGCCCATTTTCTGTACGTTTGGTTTATTATTCTGTGAAAAATACAGAACAGCAACACAATACAACAGTAAAACATTTTTTATGACACCCCCGTCAGAATTTTTTTCTTTTACGTTTCAAGGTGCGTAGATTGCAGAAATGCAATGTCCATCCGCCGTATCGCGCATATCTCCTTCAACTTCAGTCTAAAAAATTCGTTCTTTCGCACACATGCACCATTTGTGCCCTAGTTATGTCCCGAAACCTTTCAGCCCGATCGGAATATACCCAAGGGTGTTATGGATGAAAAATGGGGGGGGGGGGGGGTTTGTGTTTTAGTAACATGACCTTGTGAGATATCTTTTTCCATGTTTTTTAGGACGAGGAGAACGTATATGACGTCTGTTTTGACTAAAGAGTGGAAAATTGAGATTTAACGAAGTTGCAGCCTTAAATTTACATTAAAAGTTGGTCTGAAATCTTCGTTCTTCCGCACTCAGTTTGAGTCCCCATTAGGGATCACATTTGGATCCTGGTTGAGCTCCAAAGCTCGGTAGCCCGGTCAAACTACACCGAGGGGTGTTACGAGTAAAAAATGTGTGTAAAAATAGGTTTTTTTCGGGGTTTTAGTGAACATGAGCTTGTGAGGTATCGTTTTCCATGTTTTTTGGGGCGAGAAGACCGAATATGGAGTTGATTTTGACCAAAGAGAAGAATTGAGGTTGTAACGAAGATTCAGCTCCCAAAATTCATTTTTATGAGTAAAAAACCTGGGAAATTGTCTGAAAATTACCATAAACTTGTATAATAACACTAGTAGTAGTTTCAACAGGTGAATCAAGACAACAAATGGCACTGTCGATGATCAAAGATAATTTGTCAAAAATAGGAGCTTATTTGGTGGCCAAAATTGGTGGAATCCATCAACAATAGCTATTTCAATAATTTCACATGAAAGGAACAACAAATTTATTTCCAGCATTTCTGTAGGCATGTCCAATAAAATAATAAACCCTTGTGACAAGGACTTTGTAGGTTTTTCCCCTGTTTTTTTTTACTATATTATATAATGCGGTACCTGTACAAAGTTGCGGAGAACAAAATTTCCTACAGAATTGGTAAGAGTTTTTCGTTCGATAAAATAATAACGGAGCTATGACGCCCATTAAAACTGACTAAATTTCGTATTTTGCGAAATCATAACTTTCTTCTCATTTCACTGCGCTTTAGACTACGCTGTGCTGTGTTTTTTATCTTGAATGTTTTCTTCTTCAACTTTTACTTCCATAATTTTTTCGCTACATCCTGTAGATTTTATGTTATTCAGCTTTTCCCATCTCAAAACGTGGTCAGTTTCAGCAAATGTGCCTTTTTACGCATACCCCTAAAAACCACACTCCAGTCAATGAAATCGACCTCCAGGCGATTTGACACTTCTTTATCACTCAGGTTTATTAAAAATGAGTATGTTTCAGGTATAAATGTAATGGTTGAGGCTGCAGTAAGGGGGGGGGGGGATCTAGGTAACTACCAGCTACCAGATATATTGAAAAATGAAAACGTAGAAAGAGTAGCGATCTTGATTAGTTGTGGAGATGAGGAACAGTTGATCGGAGTTCCTCAACTCGAAAATAGTACAGGACTCTTGCAAGCCCAGGCGGTATTTGGAGCCATTCAAGAGTGGGGTGCAGCAGACAAAATTCAAGCAATGTGCTTTGACACCACAGCTGCAAATACTGGTCGGGTTAGGGGGGCTTGTGTTTTGCTGGAGCAATTATTGCAAAAAGAACTTTTGTACTTAGCATGCCGTTATCATATTTTGGAAATTATTTGAAAGCCGTGTTTGATAGCAAGATAGGCTCGACCACTGGTCCTGAACCTAGCGTTTTCAAAAAATTTCAAGTTGGGTGGCCTAAGTTCGACCAAACTAAATACAAAACTAGTCTACATGATGATAATACGAGTATTAGATGCAAAATTAGTAACATTAATCAAGTTTCACTTTTTTTAATGGATGCCTAGAGGTCGATTTCATTGACTGGAGTGTGGTTTTTAGGGGTATGCATAAAAAGGCACATTTGCTGAAACGGACCACGTTTTGAGATGGGAAAAGCTGAATAACATAAAATCTATAGGATCTAGCGAAAAAAGTATTGGAGTAAAAGTTGAAGAAGATAACATGTCAAATAAAATAAGACCAATTTCAAGTCTCTAGGACAAATGGTTACTATGTTATGAGGAAAGAAATAATATTTTTATGAAAAAAAGTGAGTTTTTCTAAACTTCAACCTCGATGCGGCACGGGTTAATGTTATCCGATCGACCTAAAACTTTGGGAATCTCATTTTCTAGTCAAACTGCACCTTTTAGGGGGTTGCCACGATTGAATTTCGAAAGTTGACTTTTTGTGACCTCAAGGCAATAGGTAAAATTTTTTTTGAGAAAATCACTTCTGGCAACCCCCTAGAAGGTGCCATTTGACTAGAAAATGAGATTCGCAAAGTTTTAGGTCGATCGGATAACGTTAACCCGTGCCGCATTGAGGTTGAAGATCAGAAAAACTCACTTTGTTTCATAAAAATACTCTTCTTTTCCTCATAACATAGTAACCATTTGTCCTAGAGACTTGAGATTGGTCTCATTTTATTGAAAATGTTATCTTATTCAACTTTTACTTCCATAATTTTTTCGCTACATCCTGTAGATTTTATGTTATTCAGCTTTTCCCATCTCAAAACGTGGTCCTTTTCAGCAAATGTGCCTTTTTACGCATACCCCTAAAAACCACACTCCAGTCAATGAAATCGACCTCCAGGCGATTTGACACTTCTTTATCACTCTGGTTTATTGAAAATGAGTATGTTTCAAGTATAAATGTAAAGGTTGAGGCTGCAATAAGGGGGTGGGGGGGGATCTAGGTAACTACCAGCTACCAGATATATTCAAAAATGAAAACGTAGAAAGAGTAGCGATCTTGATTAGTTGCGGAGATGAGGAACAGTTGATCGGAGTTCCTCAACTCGAAAATAGTACTGGACTCTTGCAGGCCCAGGCGGTATTTGGAGCCATTCAAGAGTGGGGTGCAGCAGACAAAATTCAAGCAATGTGCTTTAACACCACAGCTGCAAATACTGGTCGGGTTAGGGGGGCTTGTGTTTTGCTGGAGCAATTATTGCAAAAAGAACTTTTGTACTTAGCATGCCGTCATCATATTTTGGAAATTATTTTGAAAGCCGTGTTTGATAGCAAGATAAGCTCGACCACTGGTCCTGAACCTAGCGTTTTCAAAAAATTTCAAGTTGGGTGCCTAAGTTCGACCAAACTAAATACAAAACTAGTCTACATGATGATAATACGAGTATTAGATGCAAAATTAGTAACATTAATCAAGTTTCACTTTTTTTAATGGATGCCTAGAGGTCGATTTCATTGACTGGAGTGTGGTTTTTAGGGGTATGCATAAAAAGGCACATTTGCTGAAACGGACCACCTTTTGAGATGGGAAAAGCCGAATAACATAAAATCTATTGGATCTAGCGAAAAAAGTATTGGAGTAAAAGTTGAAGAAGATAACATGTCAAATAGAATAAGACTGTGGGGGTTCGTTGTATGGTATTATCTGACTCAATCTGTCAATTAGAATTTGAGAACTTTCTTTTATTAATGTAAATAGTTACAATTTTATTGCGAGGGAGCACATGCTAAAAACGATCTATCCATCTTCCTTTTTCTAATCCATACACGAGCACGAGTGTGGATCTCCTAGGTGGATGATGGATCTATTGGTTGGTGGACACTCATTGACACCTACATGACTCCCCCTTCAGTGACTAAGGTCACGATACAATTTTTAAATAGTACAAAAATACATGTAGGTATTCACATCATAACAAGTAGATAATAATGTCACATTTCAGGCAATTCACTTGCACATACACATTGAAGGGGTCCACAATCAATATTGAATCAATAACTTTTTAACAAATATTTCAGTCTTAATTTGACAACAAATCAAATAGTAAACATCTAAGTAAATCCCAATACTGTGCAACTTACACATCGTAATGGAATTTTTAAAATGTCAATGGTTGTTTTAACTTATATGTAGTATCGTTTTTATACACAGGTAAATGTTGTTTTCAGACTAATTTTAGAGATCTATTCAGACTTGTTAGTTTTTGTTGAACATATCACTACTTCTAAATATTTCGTTGGAAATCATACGGTTCTTCCACATCGAGTTGCAGGTCTCAGTGGTTTATCACTGGTTGTTAATGATGATGAAGGACTTTCAGCTTCATTCTGCGGTGTTGTTTGTGGCAATGACATTGGGGTAGTCCGGTCTTCACTAGCCAGTAAATAGGCAGGTTTCAGCCTGTCTATTGAAATATTTACTTCTTTACCCTTGATTTGCAGTGTGAAGTATTTATCAGTACGTGCCATGATTTGGTAAGGGCCTTCGTATGATGGTTCCAGTGGTTTCTTCACACGATCAATGCGCAAAAAGACATGGGAGCATTTGGACAAATCTTTATGAACAAAAATACTCCTGTTGGTCTTGTGGTTGACAGGCACTGGTTTGAGTAATGTCATTGTCGACTGCAGGTGGCTCACAAAAGTTTCAGGGTTCTGACGTTTATAAGTGTCTCCAAAGAATTCACCTGGTAATTTGATTGTTTTACCATAGACCATCTGGGATACTGAGGCTTGATATTCTTCATGGATCGCAGCACGAAGTCCCAATAAGATCGTTGGTAGTGTCCTGGTCCAGATGATGTTGTTGTGGGCTTTCCGCGCAGCTTTGAGTGTCCTATGCAGTCTCTCAATTTTCCCATTAGTTTGAGGGTGATATGGTGTGGTGCGCTGTAATTTAATACCACAAAGTTCGCTGAGGTGTTTGAACAGGAAAGATTCAAACTGGCGACCCTGATCTGTGATAACAGTTGAAGGAACACCAAATCTTGATATCCATTGATGGAAAAAGGTTCTTGCAACTGTTTCTGCGGTGATATCTGGCATTGGTACGATTTCCATCCAGTTTGAAAATCTATCAATACAGGTCAAGCAATAGTGGTTTCCATCTGACGGTGGCAATGGGCCAACTATGTCAATGTGAACAACTGCAAATCGTTCATCAGGTTCTGTGAAGTTACTGAATGGTGATTTGGTATGTCGATTTACTTTACTTCTCTGACATGCAATACAGGCTTTGGTCCAGTCTCGAACGTCAGTGTTGATTCCTGGCCAAACAAATCGGTCACTCATCATCTTGACTGTGGTTTTGATACCAGGGTGAGACATTCCATGGATTTGTTCAAAAAATTGCTTGCGGAATTGTCTAGAAATAAATGGTCGAATTTGATCGGTTGAGACATCACACCATAGTATTTTCTCTCCTTGCAGTCGGTGAGGTTTCAACTTTAGGGTTGTAATTCCATTTATCAGAGCTTGTAGTTCATCATCCTTTAGCTGAGCCTCTGCCACTTTCTCGAATTCTATAATGTTGACTTCTTCTAGGCGTGAAAGGGTATCAGCAACAATGTTTGCCTTTCCACTTATGTGGCGAATGTCTGTTGTATACTCTGAGATGTATTGCAATTGACGAAGTTGCCTAGGATTAGCTTTCTCAGATTTTTGCTTGAAAGCAAATATTAACGGTTTGTGATCAGTGAAGATGCAGAATTGTCTACCTTCCAGCAGATGTTTGAAGTTTTTTACTGACAGATAGATGGCAGTTAGTTCGCGATCATATGTGCTGTATACTCTCTGAGCATCATTGAACTTCTTGGAATAAAAAGCGAGTGGTTTCCATCCATCTGTTTCAAGTTGTTGGACAACACTTCCAGCTGCAAAGTCGCTTGCATCCACAACTAATGCAAGTGGGTATTCTGGGTTTGGGTAGGTTAACATTGCTGCATTCGCCAAGTCTTCTTTGCATTTTTCAAACAAAGCTATTGTCTCTGAAGTCCATGGTACTTTTCGCTTGTCTTTTTTCTTGGCACCTTTCAAGAATTCATGTAGCGGCGCTTGTGTTTCTGAAGCGTTGGGTAGGTATCTTCGGTAAAAGTTTACCATACCAAGAAACGTTCTGAGGTCGTGGAGTGATTCGGGAAGTTTGTAGTCTCTGATAATTGACACCTTTGATGGAAGTGGTCGGGATCCTTCAGAAGTAATGAAGTAGCCGAGGAATTCCAGTTCTTCAACTCCAATAACGGATTTTGATATATTGATCCGTAGGCCATACTCATTGAGTCTCTCAAATACAGTTCTCAAATGATTTTCATGCTCCTCAAGTGACGAAGATGCCAGTAAAATATCGTCCAAAAATGGGAAGGCGAAATCTAGTCCTCTGAAAACCTCATGGACAAAGCGTTGGAAGGTACTAGGAGCATTCCTAACACCAAATGGCATCACATTGAATTCCCATAATCCAAACGGGGTGATGATTGCAGTTTTTGGCTTGTCATCCTCAGCAACAGGTATTTGAAAGTATGCTTTAAATAAGTCAATTTTGGAAAAAATTGTTTTCCCACGCAAAATATGTTGAAAGTCCTCAATGCGTGGGATTGGGTACCGATCTGGAATGGTTTGATTATTTAATCGGCGATAATCGCCACAAGGTCGGAGACCTCCATCCTTTTTGACTACTAAGTGCAGTGGGCTGGCCCACTGAGACTTCGATGGTCGTATGATACCTTGTTCAAGCATAAATTGAAATTCTTCCTTAGCAATTTTAAGTTTATAGGAATCCAACTGTCTGGCTTTAGAAAAAATTGGCTGTCCAGTTGTTTCAATAACGTGTTCGACTTTGTGCTTTATGTTAGAAGGGCACAAGTTTGGGTTGGTCAAATCTGGATACTGGGAAAGAAGCTTGCCAAATTTTTGGGTTTTGGTCATGCTGCTGATCATATCAAAATCGGAAATTTCAGAGATATCCCCAAAAGTACTGAGTTTCTAAGACCATCAACTAGACGTTTTTGCTTCAAATCAATGAGAAGATTGAAATTGTGCAAAAAATCGGCACCAATTATGCCTTTGGTAACTTTGGCAACAACAAATGGCCATCGTAGATCTCGACGAAGTCCTAGGTCAATATTCAACATTTTTATGCCATAGGTAGGTATTTCTGTGTTGTTTGCTACATACAGTTTGAAATCAGTAGTAACTTTAGTTGAATTGTTGGTAACAGGAATTATAGACACCTCGGCACAACTGTCTACGAGGAAACGCAATCCGGTTTTTCTGTCAGTTACGAATAAGCGGAATTTGCGACATTTATTTGGCAATTGGGCAGTAGAATGAGTCGCAGCATCTACTGCTGCTTCAAGTTTCCCTGGTTCTTCCAGGAACATGGATCAGTGCATTTTTCTGGTCTGCAACGCTCTCCAAAAAGGAAATGAAAATAGCAATATTTCCCTTTGGGGTCAAAACGGCGTTTTCTGTTTTGACTTCTACTTCTATTGCGACTGGAGTTCCGCTGTTGGTTGAAATTCCGTTCAGTACTGCGAGATTCCCTACTTAGTGCAGCTACTTGTGTTTCCAACGATTGCAATTGGGAGGTTAGTTGTTGAATCAGTGTTTCCAAACTACTTTCACTAGTTGTTGAGTTGTTGTGTGTAGCTCTACTAGCAGTAAAGACGTCACGGGGGTTAGACATTTCCGTGATCTTATCAGCCATAATGGAAAGTTTATCCATGTTTTCATCGGAGACTATCAAAATACTCTTGACATTTTTGGGTAGTTTTTCTAGCCATAGGGTACGAAGAACTTTCTGAGAAATTTCAGTTCCAGCAAGTGCTTGCATTTTTCTCAATAATTGACTAGGACGCATATCACCTAGTTCTAAACCCGCCAAGAGACGTTTGATTTGTTTATCGGAGCTTTCTTGATAAATACTGAGCAATCTATCCTTAGCTGAAGTGTATTTATTCCTCTCTTCCGAATCAAGAATGTCTATAATGTCTGAAACGTATTTGCAGTCAATTTGGGAAACAAGGTAATCAAATTTGGTCGATTCTGTAGTGATTCCACCTAGTTTGAACTGGGCTTCTACTCTGCGAAACCAAACATCCGGTCGTCCATGCCAGAAAGGTGGTAATTTGATACTAACCTTACAAGTATCTGGTGTAAACTCAGACCGATCTTAGGAACGATTTGGATTTCCCCTGAAAGTCTTGCTGTCGTCGTCTTGATCATCCATAACTGTAATCTATTGTTCCAGAAACCTTTTGTTTTCGGTAGAAATACGACGTCCAAACCTATATAGGTTAGGATTGGGACGATTCACCGAAATTCGCGTACTAATCACTTTCTAAATAAGAAATTTCACTTATCACGTCGTGGTCACCACTGTGGGGGTTCGTTGTATGGTATTATCTGACTCAATCTGACAATTAGAATTTGAGAACTTTCTTTTATTAATGTAAATAGTTACAATTTTATTGCGAGGGAGCACATGCTAAAAACGATCTATCCATCTTCCTTTTTCTAATCCATACACGAGCACCAGAGTGGATCTCCTAGGTGGATGATGGATCTATTGGTTGGTGGACACTCATTGACACCTACAAGACCAATTTCAAGTCTCTAGGACAAATGGTTACTATGTTATGAGGAAAGAAATAATATTTTTATGAAAAAAGTGAGTTTTTCTAAACTTCAACCTCGATGCGGCACGGGTTAATGTTATTCGATCGACCTAAAACTTTGGGAATCTCATTTTCTAGTCAAATGGCACCTTTTAGGGGGTTGCCACGATTGAATTTCGAAAGTTGACTTTTTGTGACCACAAGGCAATAGGCAAAATTTTTTTTGAGGAAATCACTTCTGGCAACCCCCTAAAAGGTGCCATTTGACTAGAAAATGAGATTCGCAAAGTTTTAGGTCGATCGGATAACGTTAACCCGTGCCGCATTGAGGTTGAAGATCAGAAAAACTCACTTTGTTTCATAAAAATACTCTTCTTTTCCTCATAACATAGTAACCATTTGTCCTAGAGACTTGAGATTGGTGTCATTTTATTGAAAATGTTATCTTCTTCAACTTTTACTTCCATAATGTTTTCGCTACATCCTGTAGATTTTATGTTATTCAGCTTTTCCCATCTCAAAACGTGGTCCGTTTCAGCAAATGTGCCTTTTTACGCATACCCCTAAAAACCACACTCCAGTCAATGAAATCGACCTCCAGGCGATTTGACACTTCTTTATCACTCTGGTTTATTGAAAATGAGTATGTTTCAGGTATAAATGTAAATGTTGAGGCTGCAATAAGGGAGGGGGGGGGGGGGATCTAGGTAACTACCAGCTACCAGATATATTGAAAAATGAAAACGTAGAAAGAGTAGCGATCTTGATTAGTTGTGGAGATGAGGAACAGTTGATCGGAGTTCCTCAACTCGAAAATAGTACTGGACTCTTGCAAGCCCAGGCGGTATTTGGAGCCATTCAAGAGTGGGGTGCAGCAGACAAAATTCAAGCAATGTGCTTTGACACCACAGCTGCAAATACTGGTCGGGTTAGGGGGGCTTGTGTTTTGCTGGAGCAATTATTGCAAAAAGAACTTTTGTACTTAGCATGTCGTCATCATATTTTGGAAATTATTTTGAAAGCCGTGTTTGATAGCAAAGATAGGCTCGAACACTGGTCCTGAACCTAGCGTTTTCAAAAAATTTCAAGTTGGGTGGCCTATGTTCGACCAAACTAAATACAAAACTAGTCTACATGATGATAATACGAGTATTAGATGCAAAATTAGTAACATTAATCAAGTTTCACTTATTTTAATGGATGCCTAGAGGTCGATTTCATTGACTGGAGTGTGGTTTTTAGGGGTATGCATAAAAAAGCACATTTGCTGAAACGGACCACGTTTTGAGATGGGAAAAGCTGAATAACATAAAATCTATAGGATCTAGCGAAAAAAGTATTGCAGTAAAAGTTGAAGAAGATAACATGTCAAATGAAATAAGACCAATTTCAAGTCTCTAGGACAAATGGTTAAACTATGTTATGAGGAAAGAAATAATATTTTTATGAAAAAAAGTGAGTTTTTCTAAACTTCAACCTCGATGCGGCACGGGTTATTGTTATCCGATCGACCTAAAACTTTGGGAATCTCATTTTCTAGTCAAATGGCACCTTTTAGGGGGTTGCCACGATTGAATTTCGAAAGTTGACTTTATGTGACCACAAGGCAATAGGCGAAATTTTTTTTGAGACAATCACTTCTGGCAACCCCCTGGTAGGTGCCATTTGACTAGAAAATGAGATTCGCAAAGTTTTAGGTCGATCGGATAACGTTAACCCGTGCCGCATTGAGGTTGAAGATAAGAAAAACTCACTTTGTTTCATAAAAATACTCTCCTTTTCCTCATAACATAGTAACCATTTGTCCTAGAGACTTGAGATTGGTCTCATATTATTGAAAATGTTATCTTCTTCAACTTTACTTACATAATTTTTTCGCTACATCCTGTAGATTTTATGTTATTCAGCTTTTCCCATCTCTAAACGTGGTCCGTTTCAGCAAATGTGCCTTTTTACGCATACCCCTAAAAACCACACTCCAGTCAATGAAATCGACCTCCAGGCGATTTGACACTTCATTATCACTCTGGTTTATTGAAAATGAGTATGTTTCAGGTATAAATGTAAAGGTTGAGGCTGCAATAAGGTGGGGGGGGGGGGATCTAGGTAACTACCAGCTACCAGATATATTGAAAAATGAAAACGTGGAAAGAGTAGCGATCTTGATTAGTTGTGGAGATGAGGAACAGTTGATCGGAGTTCCTCAACTCGAGAATAGTACTGGACTTTTGCAAGCCCAGGCGGTATTTGGAGCCATTCAAGAGTGGGGTGCAGCAGACTAAATTCAAGCAATGTGCTTTGACACCACAGCTGCAATTACTGGTCGGGTTAGGGGGGCTTGTGTTTTGCTGGAGCAATTATTGCAAAAAGAACTTTTGTACTTAGCATGCCGTCATCATATTTTGGAAATTATTTTGAAAGCCGTGTTTGATAGCAATGATAGGCTCGACCACTGGTCCTGAACCTAGCGTTTTCAAAAAATTTCAAGTTGGGTGGCCTATGTTCGACCAAACTATATACAAAACTAGTCTACATGATGATAATACGAGTATTAGATGCAAAATTAGTAACATTAATCAAGTTTCACTTTTTTTAATGGATGCCTAGAGGTCGATTTCATTGACTGGAGTGTGGTTTTTAGGGGTATGCATAAAAAGGCACATTTGCTGAAACGGACCACGTTTTGAGATGGGAAAAGCTGAATAACATAAAATCTATAGGATCTAGCGAAAAAAGTATTAGAGTAAAAGTTGAAGAAGATAACATGTCAAATGAAATAAGACCAATTTCAAGTCTCTAGGACAAATGGTTACTATGTTATGAGGAAAGAAATTATATTTTTATGAAAAGAAGTGAGTTTTTCTAAACTTCAACCTCGATGCGGCACGGGTTAATGTTATCCGATCGACCTAAAACTTTGGGAATCTAATTTTCCAGTCAAATGGCACCTTTTAGGGGGTTGCCACGATTGAATTTCGAAAGTCGACTTTTTGTGACCACAAGGCAATAGGCAAAATTTTTTTGAGAAAATCACTTCTGGCAACCCCCTAAAAGGTGCCATTTGACTAGAAAATGAGATTCGCAAAGTTTTAGGTCGATCGGATAACGTTAACCCGTGCCGCATTGAGGTTGAAGATCAGACAAACTCACTTTGTTTCATAAAAATACTCTTCTTTTCCTCTTAACATAGTAACCATTTGTCCTAGAGACTTGAGATTGGTCTCATTTTGTTGAAAATGTTATCTTCTTCAACTTTACTTCCATAATGTTTTCGCTACATCCTGTAGATTTTATGTTATTCAGCTTTTCCCATCTCAAAACGCGGTCCGTTTCAGCAAAAAAATGTGCCTTTTTACGCATACCCCTAAAAACCACACTCCAGTCAATGAAATCGACCTCCAGGCGATTTGACACTTCTTTATCACTCTGGTTTATTGAAAATGAGTATGTTTCAGGTACAAATGTACAGGTTGAGGCTGTAATAAGGGGGGGGGGGGGAATCTAGGTAACTACCAGCTACCAGATATATTCAAAAATGAAAACGTAGAAAGAGTAGCGATCTTGATTAGTTGTGGAGATGAGGAACAGTTGATCGGAGTACCTCAACTCGAAAATAGTCCTGGACTCTTGCAAGCCCAGGCGGTATTTGGAGCCATTCAAGAGTGGGGTGCAGCAGACAAAATTCAAGCAATGTGCTTTGACACCACAGGTGCAAATACTGGTCGGGTTAGGGGGGCTTGTGTTTTGCTGGAGCAATTATTGCAAAAAGAACTTTTGTACTTACCATGCCGTCATCATGTTTTGGACATTATTTTGAAAGCCTTGTTTCATAGCAAGATAGGCTCGACCACTGGTCCTGAACCTAGCGTTTTCAAAAAATTTCAAGTTGGGTGGCCTATGTTCTACCAAACTAAATACAAAACTAGTCTTCATGATGATAATACGAGTATTAGATGCAAAATTAGTAACATTAATCAAGTTTCACTTTTTTTAATGGATGCCTAGAGGTCGATTTCATTGACTGGAGTGGGGTTTTTAGGGGTATGCATAAAAAGGCACATTTGCTGAAACGGACCACGTTTTGAGATGGGAAAAGCTGAATAACATAAAATCTATAGGATCTAGCGATAAAAGTATTGGAGTAAAAGTTGAAGAAGATAACATGTCAAATGAAATAAGACCAATTTCAAGTCTCTAGGACAAATGGTTACTATGTTATGAGGAAAGAAATAACATTTTTATGAAAAAAAGTGAGTTTTTCTAAACTTCAACCTCGATGCGGCACGGGTTAATGTTATCCGATCGACCTAAAACTTTGGGAATCTAATTTTCTAGTCAAATGGCACCTTTTAGGGGGTTGCCACGATTGAATTTCGAAAGTTGACTTTTTGTAACCACAAGGGAATAGGCAAAATTTTTTTTGAGAAAATCACTTCTGGCAACCCCCTAAAAGGTGCCATTTGACTAGAAAATGAGATTCGCAAAGTTTTAGGTCGATCGGATAACGTTAACCCGTGCCGCATTGAGGTTGAAGATCAGACAAACTCACTTTGTTTCATAAAAATACTCTTCTTTTCCTCATAACATAGTAACCATTTGTCCTAGAGACTTGAGATTGGTCTCATTTTATTGAAAATGTTATCTTCTTCAACTTTACTTCCATAATGTTTTCGCTACATCCTGTAGATTTTATGTTATTCAGCTTTTCCCATCTCAAAACGCGGTCCGTTTCAGCAAAAAAATGTGCCTTTTTACGCATACCCCTAATAACCACACTCCAGTCAATGAAATCGACCTCCAGGCGATTTGACACTTCTTTATCACTCTGGTTTATTGAAAATGAGTATGTTTCAGGTACAAATGTAAAGGTTGAGGCTGTAATAAGGGGGGGGGGGGGGAATCTAGGTAACTACCAGCTACCAGATATATTCAAAAATGAAAACGTAGAAAGAGTAGCGATCTTGATTAGTTGTGGAGATGAGGAACAGTTGATCGGAGTTCCTCAACTCGAGAATAGTACTGGACTTTTGCAAGCCCAGGCGGTATTTGGAGCCATTCAAGAGTGGGATGCAGCAGACTAAATTCAAGCAATGTGCATTGACACCACAGCTGCAAATACTGGTAGGGTTAGGGGGGGCTTGTGTTTTGCTGGAGCAATTATTGCAAAAAGAACTTTTGTACTCAGCATGCCGTCATCATATTTTGGAAATTATTTTGAAAGCCGTGTTTGATAGGAAAGATAGGCTCGACCACTGGTCCTGAACCTAGCGTTTTCAAGAAATTTCAAGTTGGGTGGCCTATGTTCGACCAAACTACATACAAAACTAGTCTACATGATGATAATACGAGTATTATATGCAAAATTAGTAACATCAATCAAGTTTCACTTTTTTTAATGGATGCCTAGAGGTCGATTTCATTGACTGGAGTGTGGTTTTTAGGGGTATGCATAAAAAGGCACATTTGCTGAAACGGACCACGTTTTGAGATGGGAAAAGCTGAATAACATTAAATCTATAGGATCTAGCGAAAAAAGTATGGAGTAAAAGTTGAAGAAGATAACATGTCAAATGAAATAAGACCAATTTCAAGTCTCTAGGACAAATGGTTACTATGTTATGGGGATAGAAATAATATTTTTATGAAAAAAAGTGAGTTTTTCTAAACTTCAACCTCGATGCGGCACGGGTTAATGTTATTCGATCGACCTAAAACTTTGGGAATCTCATTTTCTAGTCAAATGGCACCTTTTAGGGTGTTGCCACGATTGAATTTCGAAAGTTGACTTTTTGTGACCACAAGGCAATAGGCAAAATTTTTTTTTGAGAAAATCACTTCTGGCAACCCCCTAAAAGGTGCCATTTGACTAGAAAATGAGATTCGCAAAGTTTTAGGTCGATCGGATAACGTTAACCCGTGCCGCATTGAGGTTGAAGATCAGACAAACTCACTTTGTTTCATAAAAATACTCTTCTTTTCCTCATAACATAGTAACCATTTGTCCTAGAGACTTGGGATTGGTCTCATTTTATTGCAAATGTTATCTTCTTCAACTTTACTTCTATAATTGTTTCGCTACATCCTGTAGATTCTATGTTATTTAGCTTTTCCCATCTCAAAACGTGTTCCGTTTCAGCAAAAAAATGTGCCTTTTTACGCATACCCCTAAAAACCACACTCCAGTCAATGAAATCGACCTCCAGGCGATTTGACACTTCATTATCACTCTGGTTTATTGAAAATGAGTATGTTTCAGGTATAGATGTAAAGGTTGAGGCTGCAATAAGGGGGGGGGGATCTAGGTAACTACCAGCTACCTGATATATTGAAAAATGAAAACGTAGAAAGAGTAGCGATCTTGATTAGTTGTGGAGATGAGGAACAGTTGATCGGAGTTCCTCAACTCGAGAATAGTACTGGACTTTTGCAAGCCCAGGCGGTATTTGGAGCCATTCAAGAGTGGGATGCAGCAGACTAAATTCAAGCAATGTGCATTGACACCACAGCTGCAAATACTGGTAGGGTTAGGGGGGGCTTGTGTTTTGCTGGAGCAATTATTGCAAAAAGAACTTTTGTACTCAGCATGCCGTCATCATATTTTGGAAATTATTTTGAAAGCCGTGTTTGATAGCAATGATAGGCTCGACCACTGGTCCTGAACCTAGCGTTTTCAAAAAATTTCAAGTTGGGTGGCCTATGTTCGACCAAACTAAATACAAAACTAGTCTACATGATGATAATACGAGTATTAGATGCAAAATTAGTAACATTAATCAAGTTTCACTTTTTTTAATGGATGCCTAGAGGTCGATTTCATTGACTGGAGTGTGGTTTTTAGGGGTATGCATAAAAAGGCACATTTGCTGAAACGGACCACGTTTTGAGAAGGGAAAAGCTGAATAACATAAAATCTATAGGATCTAGCGAAAAAAGTATTGGATAAAAGTTGCAGAAGATAACATGTCAAATGAAATAAGACCAATTTCAAGTCTCTAGGACAAATGGTTACTATGTTATGAGGAAAGAAATAATATTTTTATGAAAAGAAGTGAGTTTTTCTAAACTTCAACCTCGATGCGGCACGGGTTAATGTTATCCGATCGACCTAAAACTTTGGGAATCTAATTTTCTAGTCAAATGGCACCTTTTAGGGGGTTGCCACGATTGAATTTCGAAAGTTGACTTTTTGTGACCACAAGGCAATAGGCAAAATTTTTTTTGAGAAAATCACTTCTGGCAACCCCCTAAAAGGTGCCATTTGACTAGAAAATGAGATTCGCAAAGTTTTAGGTCGATCGGATAACGTTAACCCGTGCCGCATTGAGGTTGAAGATCAGACAAACTCACTTTGTTTCATAAAAATACTCTTCTTTTCCTCATAACATAGTAACCATTTGTCCTAGAGACTTGGGATTGGTCTCATTTTATTGCAAATGTTATCTTCTTCAACTTTACTTTCATAATTTTTTCGCTACATCCTGTAGATTTTATGTTATTCAGCTTTTCCCATCTCAAAACGTGGTCCGTTTCAGCAAATGTGCCTTTTTACGCATACCCCTAAAAACCACACTCCAGTCAATGAAATCGACCTCCAGGCGATTTGACGCTTCTTTGTCACTCTGGTTTATTGAAAATGAGTATGTTTCAGGTATAAATGTAAAGGTTGAGGCTGCAAGGGGGGGTGATCTAGGTAACTACCAGCTACCAGATATATTGAAAAATGAAAACGTAGAAAGAGTAGCGATCTTGATTAGTTGTGGAGATGAGGAACAGTTGATCGGTGTTCCTCAACTCGAGAATAGTACTGGACTTCTGCAAGCCCAGGCGGTATTTGGAGCCATTCAAGAGTGGGATGCAGCAGACTAAATTCAAGCAATGTGCATTGACACCACAGCTGCAAATACTGGTAGGGTTAGGGGGGGCTTGTGTTTTGCTGGAGCAATTATTGCAAAAAGAACTTTTGTACTCAGCATGCCGTCATCATATTTTGGAAATTATTTTGAAAGCCGTGTTTGATAGGAAAGATAGGCTCGACCACTGGTCCTGAACCTAGCGTTTTCAAGAAATTTCAAGTTGGGTGGCCTATGTTCGACCAAACTACATACAAAACTAGTCTACATGATGATAATACGAGTATTATATGCAAAATTAGTAACATTAATCAAGTTTCACTTTTTTTAATGGATGCCTAGAGGTCGATTTCATTGACTGGAGTGTGGTTTTTAGGGGTATGCATAAAAAGGCACATTTGCTGAAACGGACCACGTTTTGAGATGGGAAAAGCTGAATAACATAAAATCTATAGGATCTAGCGAAAAAAGTATGCAGTAAAAGTTGAAGAAGATAACATGTCAAATGAAATAAGACCAATTTCAAGTCTCTAGGACAAATGGTTACTATGTTATGGGGATAGAAATAATATTTTTATGAAAAAAAGTGAGTTTTTCTAAACTTCAACCTCGATGAGGTACGGGTTAATGTTATTCGATCGACCTAAAACTTTGGGAATCTCATTTTCTAGTCAAATGGCACCTTTTAGGGGGTTGCCACGATTGAATTTCGAAAGTTGACTTTTTGTGACCACAAGGCAATAGGCAAAATTTTTTGTTGAGAAAATCACTTCTGGCAACCCCCTAAAAGGTGCCATTTGACTAGAAAATGAGATTCGCAAAGTTTTAGGTCGATCGGATAACGTTAACCCGTGCCGCATTGAGGTTGAAGATCAGACAAACTCACTTTGTTTCATAAAAATACTCTTCTTTTCCTCATAACATACTTTGTTTCATAAAAATACTCTTCTTTTCCTCATAACATACCATCTCAAAACGTGGTCCGTTTCAGCAAATGTGCCTTTTTACGCATACCCCTAAAAACCACACTCCAGTCAATGAAATCGACCTCCAGGCGATTTGACGCTTCTTTGTCACTCTGGTTTATTGAAAATGAGTATGTTTCAGGTATAAATGTAAAGGTTGAGGCTGCAAGGGGGGGTGATCTAGGTAACTACCAGCTACCAGATATATTGAAAAATGAAAACGTAGAAAGAGTAGCGATCTTGATTAGTTGTGGAGATGAGGAACAGTTGATCGGAGTTCCTCAACTCGAGAATAGTACTGGACTTTTGCAAGCCCAGGCGGTATTTGGAGCCATTCAAGAGTGGGATGCAGCAGACTAAATTCAAGCAATGTGCATTGACACCACAGCTGCAAATACTGGTAGGGTTAGGGGGGGCTTGTGTTTTGCTGGAGCAATTATTGCAAAAAGAACTTTTGTACTCAGCATGCCGTCATTATATTTTGGAAATTATTTTGAAAGCCGTGTTTGATAGGAAAGATAGGCTCGACCACTGGTCCTGAACCTAGCGTTTTCAAGAAATTTCAAGTTGGGTGGCCTATGTTCGACCAAACTACATACAAAACTAGTCTACATGATGATAATACGAGTATTATATGCAAAATTAGTAACATTAATCAAGTTTCACTTTTTTTAATGGATGCCTAGAGGTCGATTTCATTGACTGGAGTGTGGTTTTTAGGGGTATGCATAAAAAGGCACATTTGCTGAAACGGACCACGTTTTGAGATGGGAAAAGCTGAATAACATAAAATCTATAGGATCTAGCGAAAAAAGTAAGGAGTAAAAGTTGAAGAAGATAACATGTCAAATGAAATAAGACCAATTTCAAGTCTCTAGGACAAATGGTTACTATGTTATGAGGATAGAAATAATATTTTTATGAAAAAAAGTGAGTTTTTCTAAACTTCAACCTCGATGCGGCACGGGTTAATGTTATTCGATCGACCTAAAACTTTGGGAATCTCATTTTCTAGTCAAATGGCACCTTTTAGGGGGTTGCCACGATTGAATTTCGAAAGTTGACTTTTTGTGACCACAAGGCAATAGGCAAAATTTTTTTTTGAGAAAATCACTTCTGGCAACCCCCTAAAAGGTGCCATTTGACTAGAAAATGAGATTCGCAAAGTTTTAGGTCGATCGGATAACGTTAACCCGTGCCGCATTGAGGTTGAAGATCAGACAAACTCACTTTGTTTCATAAAAATACTCTTCTTTTCCTCATAACATAGTAACCATTTGTCCTAGAGACTTGGTATTGTTCTCATTTTATTTAAAATGTTATCCACTTCAACTTTACTTCCATAATTTTTTCGCTACATCCTGTAGATTTTATGTTATTCAGCTTTTCCCATCTCAAAACGTGGTCCGTTTCAGCAAAAAAATGTGCCTTTTGACGCATACCCCTAAAAACCACACTCCAGTCAATGAAATCGACCTCCAGGCGATTTGAAACTTCTTTATCACTCTGGTTTATTGAAAATGAGTATGTTTCAGGTATAAATGTAAAGGTTGAGGCTGCAATAAGGGGGGGGGGGGATCTAGGTAACTACCAGCTACCAGATATATTGAAAAATGAAAACGTAGAAAGAGTAGCGATCTTGATTAGTTGTGGAGATGAGGAACAGTTGATCGGAGTTCCTCAACTCGAAAATAGTACTGGACTCTTGCAAGCCCAGGCGGTATTTGGAGCCATTCAAGAGTGGGGTGCAGCAGACTAAATTCAAGCAATGTGCTTTGACACCACAGCTGCAAATACTGGTCGGGCTAGGGGGGGCTTGTGTTTTGCTGGAGCAATTATTGCAAAAAGAACTTTTGTACTTAGCATGCCGTCATCATATTTTGGAAATTATTTTGAAAGCCGTGTTTGATAGCAAAGATAGGCTCGACCACTGGTCCTGAACCTAGCGTTTTCAAAAAATTTCAAGTGTGGTGGCCTATGTTCGACCAAACTACATACAAAACTAGTCTACATGATGATAATACGAGTATTAGATGCAAAATTAGTAACATTAATCAAGTTTCACTTTTTTTAATGGATGCCGCGAGGTCGATTTCATTGACTGGAGTGTGGTTTTTAGTGGTATGCATAAAAAGGCACATTTGCTGAAACGGACTACGTTTTGAGATGGGAAAAGCTGAATAACATAAAATCTATAGGATCTAGCGAAAAAAGTATTGGAGTAAAAGTTGATGAAGATAACATGTAAAATGAAATAAGCCCAATTTCAAGTCTCTAGGACAAATGGTTACTATGTTATGAGGATAGAAATAATATTTTTATGAAAAAAAGTGAGTTTTTCTAAACTTCAACCTCGATGAGGTACGGGTTAATGTTATTCGATCGACCTAAAACTTTGGGAATCTCATTTTCTAGTCAAATGGGCACCTTTTAGGGGGTTGCCACGATTGAATTTCGAAAGTTGACTTTTTGTGACCACAAGGCAATAGGCAAAATTTTTTTTTGAGAAAATCACTTCTGGCAACCCCCTAAAAGGTGCCATTTGACTAGAAAATGAGATTCGCAAAGTTTTAGGTCGATCGGATAACGTTAACCCGTGCCGCATTGAGGTTGAAGATCAGACAAACTCACTTTGTTTCATAAAAATACTCTTCTTTTCCTCATAACATAGTAACCATTTGTCCTACAGACTTGGGATTGGTCTCATTTTATTGAAAATGTTATCTTCTTCAACTTTACTTTCATAATTTTTTCGCTACATCCTGTAGATTTTATGTTATTCAGCTTTTCCCATCTCAAAACGTGGTCCGTTTCAGCAAATGTGCCTTTTGACGCATACCCCTAAAAACCACACTCCAGTCAATGAAATCGATCTCCAGGCGTTTTGACACTTCCTTATCACTCTGGTTTATTGAAAATGAGTATGTTTCAGGTATAAATGTAAAGGTTGAGGCTGCAATAAGGGGGGGGGGGGGGGGATCTAGGTAACTACCAGCTATCAGATATTATATTGAAAAATGAAAACGTAGAAAGAGTAGCGATCTTGATTAGTTGTGGAGATGAGTAACAGTTGATCGGTGTTCCTCAACTCGAGAATAGTACTGGACTTCTGCAAGCCCAGGCGGTATTTGGAGCCATTCAAGAGTGGGATGCAGCAGACTAAATTCAAGCAATGTGCATTGACACCACAGCTGCAAATACTGGTAGGGTTAGGGGGGGCTTGTGTTTTGCTGGAGCAATTATTGCTAAAAGAACTTTTGTACTCAGCATGCCGTCATCATATTTTGGAAATTATTTTGAAAGCCGTGTTTGATAGGAAAGATAGGCTCGACCACTGGTCCTGAACCTAGCGTTTTCAAGAAATTTCAAGTTGGGTGGCCTATGTTCGACCAAACTACATACGAAACTAGTCTACATGATGATAATACGAGTATTATATGCAAAATTAGTAACATTAATCAAGTTTCACTTTTTTTAATGGATGCCTAGAGGTCGATTTCATTGACTGGAGTGTGGTTTTTAGGGGTATGCATAAAAAGGCACATTTGCTGAAACGGACCACGTTTTGAGATGGGAAAAGCTGAATAACATAAAATCTATAGGATCTAGCGAAAAAAGTATGCAGTAAAAGTTGAAGAAGATAACATGTCAAATGAAATAAGACCAATTTCAAGTCTCTAGGACAAATGGTTATTATGTTATGGGGATAGAAATAATATTTTTATGAAAAAAAGTGAGTTTTTCTAAACTTCAACCTCGATGCGGCACGGGTTAATGTTATTCGATCGACCTAAAACTTTGGGAATCTCATTTTCAAGTCAAATGGCACCTTTTAGGGTGTTGCCACGATTGAATTTCGAAAGTTGACTTTTTGTGACCACAAGGCAATAGGCAAAATTTTTTGTTGAGAAAATCACTTCTGGCAACCCCCTAAAAGGTGCCATTTGACTAGAAAATGAGATTCGCAAAGTTTTAGGTCGATCGGATAACGTTAACCCGTGCCGCATTGAGGTTGAAGATCAGACAAACTCACTTTGTTTCATAAAAATACTCTTCTTTTCCTCATAACATACTTTGTTTCATAAAAATACTCTTCTTTTCCTCATAACATACCATCTCAAAACGTGGTCCGTTTCAGCAAATGTGCCTTTTTACGCATACCCCTAAAAACCACACTCCAGTCAATGAAATCGACCTCCAGGCGATTTGACGCTTCTTTGTCACTCTGGTTTATTGAAAATGAGTATGTTTCAGGTATAAATGTAAAGGTTGAGGCTGCAAGGGGGGGTGATCTAGGTAACTACCAGCTACCAGATATATTGAAAAATGAAAACGTAGAAAGAGTAGCGATCTTGATTAGTTGTGGAGATGAGGAACAGTTGATCGGAGTTCCTCAACTCGAGAATAGTACTGGACTTTTGCAAGCCCAGGCGGTATTTGGAGCCATTCAAGAGTGGGATGCAGCAGACTAAATTCAAGCAATGTGCATTGACACCACAGCTGCAAATACTGGTAGGGTTAGGGGGGGCTTGTGTTTTGCTGGAGCAATTATTGCAAAAAGAACTTTTGTACTCAGCATGCCGTCATCATATTTTGGAAATTATTTTGAAAGCCGTGTTTGATAGGAAAGATAGGCTCGACCACTGGTCCTGAACCTAGCGTTTTCAAGAAATTTCAAGTTGGGTGGCCTATGTTCGACCAAACTACATACAAAACTAGTCTACATGATGATAATACGAGTATTATATGCAAAATTAGTAACATTAATCAAGTTTCACTTTTTTTAATGGATGCCTAGAGGTCGATTTCATTGACTGGAGTGTGGTTTTTAGGGGTATGCATAAAAAGGCACATTTGCTGAAACGGACCACGTTTTGAGATGGGAAAAGCTGAATAACATAAAATCTATAGGATCTAGCGAAAAAAGTAAGGAGTAAAAGTTGAAGAAGATAACATGTCAAATGAAATAAGACCAATTTCAAGTCTCTAGGACAAATGGTTACTATGTTATGAGGATAGAAATAATATTTTTATGAAAAAAAGTGAGTTTTTCTAAACTTCAACCTCGATGCGGCACGGGTTAATGTTATTCGATCGACCTAAAACTTTGGGAATCTCATTTTCTAGTCAAATGGCACCTTTTAGGGGGTTGCCACGATTGAATTTCGAAAGTTGACTTTTTGTGACCACAAGGCAATAGGCAAAATTTTTTTTTGAGAAAATCACTTCTGGCAACCCCCTAAAAGGTGCCATTTGACTAGAAAATGAGATTCGCAAAGTTTTAGGTCGATCGGATAACGTTAACCCGTGCCGCATTGAGGTTGAAGATCAGACAAACTCACTTTGTTTCATAAAAATACTCTTCTTTTCCTCATAACATAGTAACCATATGTCCTAGAGACTTGGTATTGGTCTCATTTTATTTAAAATGTTATCCACTTCAACTTTACTTCCATAATTTTTTCGCTACATCCTGTAGATTTTATGTTATTCAGCTTTTCCCATCTCAAAACGTGGTCCGTTTCAGCAAAAAAATGTGCCTTTTGACGCATACCCCTAAAAACCACACTCCAGTCAATGAAATCGACCTCCAGGCGATTTGACACTTCTTTATCACTCTGGTTTATTGAAAATGAGTATGTTTCAGGTATAAATGTAAAGGTTGAGGCTGCAATAAGGGGGAGGGGGGGGGATCTAGGTAACTACCAGCTACCAGATATATTGAAAAATGAAAACGTAGAAAGAGTAGCGATCTTGATTAGTTGTGGAGATGAGGAACAGTTGATCGGAGTTCCTCAACTCGAAAATAGTACTGGACTTCTGCAAGCCCAGCCGGTATTTGGAGCCATTCAAGAGTGGGGTGCAGCAGATAAAATTCAAGCAATGTGCTTTGACACCACAGCTGCAAATACTGGTAGGGTTAGGGGGGGCCTTGTGTTTTGCTGGAGCAATTATTGCAAAAAGAACTTTTGTACTCAGCATGCCGTCATCATATTTTGGAAATTATTTTGAAAGCCGTGTTTGATAGCAAAGGTAGGCTCGACCACTGGTCCTGAACCCAGCGTTTTCAAAAAATTTCAAGTTGGGTGGCCTAAGTTCGACCAAACTAAATACAAAACTAGTCTTCATGATGATAATACGAGTTTTAGATGCAAAATTAGTAACATTAATCAAGTTTCACTTTTTTTAATGGATGCCTAGAGGTCGATTTCATTGACTGGAGTGTGGTTTTTAGGGGTATGCATAAAAAGGCACATTTGCTGAAACGGACCACGTTTTGAGATGGGAAAAGCTGGATAACATAAAATCTATAAGATCTAGCGAAAAAGGTATTGGAGTAGAAGTTGAAGAAGATAACATGTCAAATGAAATAAGACCAATTTCAAATCTCTAGGACGAATGGTTACTATGTTATGAGGAAAGAAATAATATTTTTATGAAAAAAAGTGAGCTTTTCTGAACTTCAACCTCGATGCGGCACGGGTTAATGTTATCCGATCGACCTATAACTTTGGGAATCTCATTTTCTAGTCAAATGGCACCTTTTAGGGGGTTGCCACGATTGAATTTCGAAAGTTGACTTTTTGTGACCACAAGGCAATAGGCAAAATTTTTTTTGAGTAAATCACTTCTGGCAACCCCCTAATAGGTGCCATTTGACTGGAAAATGAGATTCGCAAAGTTTTAGGTCGATCGGATAACGTTAACCCGTGCCGCATTGAGGTTGAAGATCAGACAAACTCACTTTGTTTCATAAAAATACTCTTCTTTTCCTCATAACATAGTAACCATTTGTCCTCGAGACTTGAGATTGGTCTCATTTTATTGAAAATGTTATCTTCTTCAACTTTACTTACATAATTTTTTCGCTACATCCTGTAGATTTTATGTTATTCAGCTTTTCCCATCTCTAAACGTGGTCCGTTTCAGCAAATGTGCCTTTTTACGCATACCCCTAAAAACCACACTCCAGTCAATGAATTTAGTACTATGTTATGAGGATAGAAATAATATTTTTATGAAAAAACGCTGCAAATCCCTGCACAACGGTTTATTATTTTGTATAGAATACCCTCCTGTTACAGATCACAGCTCTATGTATAGATAACCCTTCTATATAATATGATATGTACTATTCTATTATATACATATTATGTAGATCGCAGACCCTCCGTAGGTTAGTACCTAACCCCGTACTCGTTACTAGGTACCTACCTAAATCACGAGTTAAATGTTGCTAAAATAATTCTGCCGATGACAAACAGTACCTAACAAAAAGAAACGCACATAATGATGTTCTGAAAAGAAATTGTTGATGAGGAGTGAAAAAAGTTGCAAAAGTACCTACCAACAAACTCCAGCCCCTTCTACGTAGATGGTATACTGAACCGTTGTGTAATAATTTACCGTTGAGTAATGATTTTTTTTTTTTTTTTTTTTTTTTTTTTTTTTACGAGGGAAACAGTGGGAAAATCTTGAAAAAGACTTGCGCTTTGGAGGGTCCGCACTCCGCAGCCGTGTGAGGTTTCACTCACTAAAAACCCACTAACCCTGATCCTCTTGACCTAATCCACCCCGGAATCACTTGTTCAGCATTACTTCGGAGTGGGGTCGATCACTGGGCGGAGTCACGCCCTCTTCTGATCTCTTCTTGCGGTCTCCAGTTTATTGCTCATCTGAGGATCGGGTCGTCCAGCTTTTTTGCCTTGAGGATTCGGACTATGTAGGACACAATCCTCTCCCAGGTTTTCTGCCTGGAGATCATCTTCCCGATCACATTAGTTGGTGTGATTTCGCCCTCCTGTTCTTCTAGGATCTCCTTTTCCCTGCTCCATCTGGAGCAGTGGAAAAACGTGTGTTCGGCGTCGTCGTTTGGTGCTTTACAGTACCAGCACGTTGTGGTGTCTGCTAGCGCCCTTCTGTGCAGATAGGACCGGAAGTATCCATGGCCGGACAGGAACATAGTGATGTAGAAGTCGACTTCTCCGTGCCTCCTGTCAAGCCATGGGCGCACCTGTGGAATAAGCAAGCGTGTCCATGCCCCCCTGTCATCAGTTTCCCACTCATTTTGCCACTGCTGCAAGGTTATTTCTCTCTCCTCTTTCTTGATAAGGGATCTTGACTCCTGTGCGGATCGCCGGAGGTAGATACGCTTCCTCTCCATTGCTAGGAGGTCGATTGGGATGGTGGCAGCAATGATCCCAATGGCAGGGAAGGAGACGGTACGGTAAGCACTTGCTATTCGTAGGGCTCCTCTCCTCTGCACTGACCGAAGGTGGTCTCGGTACTTTTTAACTTGAAGAGCCTCAGCCCACACCTCCACTCCATATAACATGATTGCCTCGGCTATGGTCATGAGCATCTTCCTTTTCTTGGGCGATGGTCCACCAATGTTTGCCATTAGCCTGCTCAGGTTTGCTGTCACTGCCGCTGCTCTTTCTCCTGCTCGCTTGATGTGCTCCCAGAAGGTCAGCCTGCAGTCGAGGGTCACTCCCAGGTATCGCACCGAATGAGATGAGTCAATGGTTTCGTCCTCCACCTGAAATTGGGTGACACGGTTGATGTGCCTCTTAGTCAGTAACACTATTTCGGTTTTGTCTACTGCAAGCTGCAACCCATGCTCCTCCATCCAAGGCATGACTCGCCTCATTGATTGGTTGAGCTTCCACTGGAGGCCCTCCAGAGTATGGTCTTTTATCACCACCGCTACATCATCAGCATAGCCCACCAGGAACACATCCTCTGGCATGTCCAGCAGGAGGATCCCATCATAGCTCACATTCCACAGATCGGGCCCCAATATAGACCCCTGAGCCGCCCCACTGGTGATCTTCTTTCTGCACACCTTCCCCTCGGACTCATACACTAAGCTGCGGTTCTTTAGGTAGTCACATATGACGGCCAGCAGGTAAGATGGAAGCCCAAAGCGCCTCTGGAGGGTGTTGATGATATCCACCCATCTCACAGAATTGAAGGCGTTCTTCACATCTAGGGTCACTACCATGCACATATCTCTTGTACGGTGGTTTCCATGCTCGGTATCCCATGCAGCTGATACCACCTCCCTTATAGCACTCAGGGTTGATCTTCCCTTGACAAAGCCATATTGCCTACTGGCAAGACCCCCTGCAAGGGCGATGGCTTCCATGATTCTGGGCTTGAGGAGCTTCTCAAATAGTTTTCCCGCAGCATCCAGCAGGCATAGTGGTCTGTAAGCTGAGACAGAGGATGGATCTCCTTTTCCCTTATCGAGCAGGACCAAGCGGGCGACTTTCCACTGGGAAGGGAACACTCCGTCCACTAGGCATCTATTGTACATTCGGAGCAGCATATCCGGTTCGGTTCTGGTCACAAGTTTCAGGATCTCTGCAGGGATTCTGTCTGGCCCTGGCGCCTTCTTATTTTTAAAAGATGATACCGCTCTGGTCAGGTCATCCTTAGTAAATAATGGGATCTCTTGCCATGTATGACAGCTATATGGAGGGTCTCCGTCTCGTTCAGGGTGATTAGGAAAGAGGCCATCCACTATTCGGTCCTGGAAAGCTGCATCCAGGTTGGCCCCACCTGACATGCCCTTCAGCTTTTTGGTCACAATCCTGTATCCCAGGCCCCATGGGTTTTCTTCTATTTCTTCGGTGAGTTCCTTCCACTTGGCAGCTTTACTTCTGGCTATAGCTTGCCTTAATCTTTTTTTAGCTGCCTTGAACTCAGCAGTTCTGGTGGGAAAGTTCGGGGAGTCCCTGGTTGTCCTTTGAGCCCTACGTCTTAGTCTGAGGCATGTTCTTCGGAGATCTGCAATTTCGTCGTTCCACCAATAAGCAGGTCGCCTTTGGTCCTTTCCTTTCATAGGCATAGCTGCATTGCAGGCCTGCTGTATAAGTTTCATGGTGGCCTTGATCAGGTCTTCTGCTGTAGGGTATGTGGTAGACTGAAGGGAACCCTTTCCAATGGCGATTATGGTGGAGAATAATCCCTCATCTATCTTTTCCACGTTCCACTGAGCTGTCTTACGATTTGGGGGCCCTGGTGGGGCTTGGGTGTTGTGGTCTACAATTGCGTACTCAATGTACTGGTGGTCGCTTGCTGTGTACCTTTCCGAAACGTGCCAGTCTTTAACTTGGCCTCCCAGTCTCTCTGTTGCAAAGGTTATGTCTGGGATGGTACCTCTACAACCGGGCCTCCTGAATGTGGACACATTACCTCTGTTGAGAATGATCATGTTCAGTCGAGCCACCATTTCACCGATGGCATTGCCCCTACTATCTGTGTGATCCATCCCCCACTCTACAGACTTCGCGTTGAGATCACCAGCTACGAGTACATCACCAGATAACCTGCTAATCGTGTCCTCCAGGACCTGCAGCTTTCTTTCAAACTCTGCAGCTCGGTCGTTTGGGGAGAAGTAGCAGCTGATATATGTGGTGCCCCCTGCCTTCACCCACACAAATCCTTCCCCCACCCCATGTTCCGTGACTGCCAGCTTTTGAGGGTTTGTTACCCAAATTGCTGCTGTACCGAGGGTATCTGAGAACCATTGCTGGTTGTCTCTCCGACGGTACTGTTCACAGAGAAGAGCTATGTCTGCTGGTCTTTCAAATAGTATCTGTTCTATTAGAGCGTGGGCCACTCTGCTCCTGTTCATGTTTCCCTGCAGGATGTGTATCATCCCCTCTTTTTGGCAGCCTCCAGTGCCCGCTTGAAGGCAGTGCACCCTTTTTTGCCAAGGGAATGGTCAGATGGCTCCCCAAGGTCTTCACAGAGGACGCATTTTGCAGGCTGGCTGCAGTTTGAGGCTCTGTGGTCACGCTCCCCGCACTTGAAGCAGGCATTTGCTCTGTCCGCCCCATTACAGTTTCTGGCTTGATGGCCAAAACCAAGGCATCTAAAGCATCGAACTACCTGGGTGCGCAGGCGTACTCGGCAGTTCATGAGCCCTATGCGTATGCGCTCCGTTACCAACAGCTCCTTAGCACCCTTCATATCCAGTGATACGATGGCAAGTCGCTGTTGTCGCGTGTTGGGTTGCGTGACAAAAACCTTCATCTGCCCTTCTGCTCCCTTCAGCCTTTCTGCTAGGGCCTCTTTTACCTCTTCTTCTGTGGTGAAGATATCCAGGTCTCGGATCTCCACTGAGGCCTGCGGCGTCAGCTCACGGACATCCCCTGCGTCGCCTACTGCTCCTTTGAGAAGATTTCTAAAGGCGAGTTTGTCCTCATCGTGGTCGAGCTCTATGAGCAGATCGCCTCTCACAGTTCGGCGCATTCCGCGTACACCCTTCCCAATTTGCTCTGGCTTTACGTTCTGTCTTACCTTCTGAAGGACATCTGCATAGGTCTTCCCATCTGCCACCTTGATCATGACAGCTTCCGGGCGCGATCTCACCCTCTTTTTCTTAGGTGCCCGCTGCTTTACCTCCTTCCATGGGGACTCAGACTCGGAAACCGAAGGCTTTGTAGTTGGCACTTTATCCTTCCTCTTCTTTTTCATTTTCTGCTTAGGGGTCTCCTCTGGGGTGTAGGACTCTCCATCAGAACTGCTGTCCTCCTTGAGTAATGATTTACCGTAGTAATAATTTACCCATCAATAATACTTCAACGTTTGTTCAAGTATCACTACCTACCAACAAACTCCAAAAGAGCCATCATTTTTCAAGCGAAATAATATCACAGAACAACCAACTCGACTTCATACTCCGCCAATATAACCAGGTGATCCCTACCAATGATTGGCCGTATTCACAAATTCCTATTGTGGGCGCGTCTCTGGTTACGAGATTTGGTTTGAATTGTATACAATTTCATTCACACTGGAGTCGAAAATGCCTGTCGGTGCAAACTTCGGTGCCTTACTGTGAACGAACGGCTGGACGTACGATGCACCGGATGGTCTTAAAAAACTCGCAAGTTCAAGAACTATTTAAAACCGTAAAAATATTTACGTAAAAAAATAGTATAGGCGTTTTGAAAATTTCAACCCCTATTTTGAACCCCTTAGAGATGACTCACAGTAACGTCGAGCTCCGAGGACCAACTAGACGCCAAACGGAACCTATAACCCGAATTTCATCAATTTTTTTTTCATGGTAACTAAGAAAAGTGGCCCGTACGGCGTACGGCGTACGGCGGACAGACAGAAATATTTTTATTGCAGTTTTGGATTCTACATACCTTGAAACGTAAACCATCAAATTTTGAGGGGGTGTACGAATTTTTTTTTTCATGCTCGATTCCAATGGTTCATTATTGAAAATAATAAACCAAAAAATGTGCCTTTTTACGCATACCCCTAAAACCACACTCCAGTCAATGAAATCGACCTCCAGGCGATTTGACACTTCTTTGTCACTCTGGTTTATTGAAAATGAGTATGTTTCAGGTATAAATGTAAAGGTTGAGGCTGCAATAAGGGGGGGGGGGGGAATCTAGGTAACTACCAGCTACCAGATATATTGAAAAATGAAAACGTAGAAAGAGTAGCGATCTTGATTAGTTGTGGAGATGAGGAACAGTTGATCGGAGTTCCTCAACTCGAAAATAGTACTGGACTCTTGCAAGCCGAGGCGGTATTTGGAGCCATTCAAGAGTGGGGTGCAGCGGACAAAATTCGAGCAATGTGCTTTGACACCACAGCTGCAAATACTGGTCGGGTTAGGGGGGCTTGTGTTTTGCTGGAGCAATTATTGCAAAAAGAACTTTTGTACTTAGCATGCCGTCATCATATTTTGGAAATTATTTTGAAAGCCATGTTTCATAGGAAGATAGGCACGACCACTGGTCCTGAACCTAGCGTTATCAAAAAATTTCAAGTTGGGTGGCCTAAGTTCGACCAAACTAAATACAAAACTAGTCTTCATGATGATAATACGAGGTTTAGATGCAAAATTAGTAACATTAATCAAGTTTCACTTTTTTTAATGGATGCCTAGAGGTCAATTTCATTGACTGGAGTGTGGTTTTTAGGGGTATCCATAAAAAGGCACATTTGCTGAAACGGACCACGTTTTGAGATGGGAAAAGCTGGATAACATAAAATCTATAGGATCTAGCGAAAATGGTATTGGAGTAGAAGTTGAAGAAGATAACATGTCAAATGAAATAAGACCAATTTCAAATCTCTAGGACAAATGGTTACTATGTTATGAGGAAAGAAATAATATTTTTATGAAAAAAAGTGAGCTTTTCTGAACTTCAACCTCGATGCGGCACGGGTTAATGTTATCCGATCGACCTAAAACTTTGGGAATCTCATTTTCTAGTCAAATGGCACCTTCTAGGGGGTTGCCACGATTGAATTTCGAAAGTTGACTTTTTGTGACCACAAGGCAATAGGCAAAATTTTTTTTGAGTAAATCACTTCTGGCAACCCCCTAATAGGTGCCATTTGACTGGAAAATGAGATTCGCAAAGTTTTAGGTCGATCGGATAACGTTAACCGGTGCCGCATTGAGGTTGAAGATCAGACAAACTCACTTTGTTTCATAAAAATACTCTTCTTTTCCTCATAACATAGTAACCATTTGTCCTCGAGACTTGAGATTGGTCTCATTTTATTGAAAATGTTATCTTCTTCAACTTTACTTACATAATTTTTTCGCTACATCCTGTAGATTTTATGTTATTCAGCTTTTCCCATCTCTAAACGTGGTCCGTTTCAGCAAATGTGCCTTTTAGCGAATTTTCAAAGAAAATGAAGCTATTGCAATGGCTTCGAAATTTAAATAATATAAATTTTTGGAAATTTTCTTCATAGAAATCCGTTTCAGACCATTCTAAAACGATTCCTGAAATTTAACACTTTTTTATATGTATATATATATATATATGTGTCACTCCAGACGATAACTCTCGATAGAATTGAGATAAACAGCTCAAATTTGCACAAAAAATCTATCTTGGCAATCGAAAGGCTAAGTTCGAAGATGGGCGAAATTGGCCTACTCTAAGGAGGGTTTTGGCGCATTTAAAGTGCGCAAAAATTACCCAAAAATCCCCAAAATGTTATTTTCCAACAAGTGACCCCTCATTTTAAAGGTGTTTGCACGCTGAACACGATGGTGGAATCGGATTTTAGATATCTTGATCCGTTCTCAAATTAGAGCATATAAAGTGCGCAAAAATTACCCAAAAATCCCCAAAATGTTATTTTCTAACAAGTGACCCCTCATTTTAAAGGTTTTTGCACGCTGAACACGATGGTGAAATCGGATTTTAGATATCTAAATCCGTTCTTAAATTAGAGCATTTAAAGTGCGCAAAAATTACCCAAAACTAGGATAATCTTTAAACTCTTACCCCCCCCCCCCCCCCCCACCCCCTTAGAGTGGTCAGATTGAAAAATGTGAGAAGTATTAATTGAAGACGAGAGTTCGAAGCAAAAAAGGGGGAGGCAAACGATTAGTACAACTCCTTGAATTTCCCATTTGACATATAATTGTTATGATACCTTCATAGATAGACAAGTACCGGCCCACGTATTACTAGAAGGAAGACGAAAGAAAAAATCTATTTCAAATTATTCAATTTAGGTACTAACAGTAGGAGGAAGAAGGTTAGGTAGGTATCTTATCAATTTATTATCAGTATCATACGAATATTTGATATTCAAAGGTAGGTAGGTACTTAACATGATAAAAATAATATCAATGAAGAAGGAAGGATCTACCTACCTAGTAGAGCAAATCTTGAACTGGTTTTAGATACCAGGCCTGAAATCGTAGTCAAGAGGAAAGGCCATTCAGAAGGAACAAGGAATCTACTCATAACAAACGGTAGAATCAGGATGGACAAAACGTACAAATTAAAATAAATACGAAGAGAATATACATAGAAAACCAAATTTTAGACCGAAGTTTTCCTTTATTCAAAACCATAGCCATTAATTCGAATATTTCTTTGAAAATTCGCTCATTAAGTCATGCTGCATGACTGGTTTTTTTTTTACGCATACCCCTAAAAACCACACTCCAGTCAATGAAATCGACCTCCAGGCGATTTGACACTTCATTATCACTCTGGTTTATTGAAAATGAGTATGTTTCAGGTATAAATGTAAAGGTTGAGGCTGCAATAAGGGGGGGGGGGGATGTAGGTAACTACCAGCTACCAGATATACTGAAAAATGAAAACGTAGCAGAGTAGCGATCTTGATTAGTTGTGGAGATGAGGAACAGTTGATCGGAGTTCCTCAACTCGAAAATAGTACTGGACTCTTGCAAGCCCAGGCGGTATTTGGAGCCATTCAAGAGTGGGGTGCAGCAGACAAAATTCAAGCAACGTGCTTTGACACCACAGCTGCAAATACTGGTCGGGTTAGGGGGGCTTGTGTTTTGCTATAGCAATTATTGCAAAAAGACCTTTTGTACTTAGCATGCCGTCATCATATTTTGGTAATTATTTTGAAAGCCGTGTTTGATAGCAAGATAGGCTCGGCCACTGGTCCTGAACCTAGCGTTTTCAAAAAATTTCAAGTTGGGTGGCCTAAGTTCGACCAAACTGAATACAAAACCAGTCTACATGATGATAATACGAGTATTAGATGCAAAATTAGTAACATTAATCAAGTTTCACTTTTTTTAATGGATGCCTAGAGGTCGATTTCATTGACTGGAGTGTGGTTTTTAGGGGTATGCATAAAAAGGCACATTTGCTGAAACGGACCACGTTTTGAGATGGGAAAAGCTGAATAACATAAAATCTATAGGATCTAGCGAAAAAAGTATTGGAGTCAAAGTTGAAGAAGATAACATGTCAAATAAAATAAGATCAATTTCAAGTCTCTAGGACGAATGGTTACTATGTTATGAGGAAAGAAATAATATTTTTATGAAAAAAAGTGAGTTTTTCTAAACTTCAACCTCGATGCGGCACGGGTTAATGTTATCCGATCGACCTAAAACTTTGGGAATCTCATTTTCTAGTCAAATGGCACCCTTTAGGGGGTTGCCACGATTGAATTTCGAAAGTTGACTTTTTGTGACCACAAGGCAATAGGCAAAATTTTTTTTGAGAAAATCACTTCTGGCAACCCCCCAAAAGGTGCCATTTGACTAGAAAATGAGATTCGCAAAGTTTTAGGTCGATCGGATAACGTTAACCCGTGCCGCATTGAGGTTGAAGATCAGAAAAACTCACTTTGTTTCATGAAAATACTCTTCTTTTCTTCATAACATAGTAACCATTTGTCCTAGAGACTTGAGATTGGTCTCATTTTACTGAAAATGTTATCTTCTTCAACCTTTACTTCCATAAATTTTTCGCGACATCCTGTACATTCTATGTTATTCAGCTTTTCCCATCTCAAAACGTGGTCCGTTTCAGCAAATGTGCCTTTTTACGCATACCCCTAAAAACCACACTCCAGTCAATGAAATCGACCTCCAGGCGATTTGACACATCTTTATCACTCTGGTTTATTGAAAATGAGTATGTTTCAGGTATAAGTGTAAAGGTTGAGGCTGCAATAAGGGGTGTCTGGTGGGGGGGGGGGGGGGGATCTAGGTAACTTCCAACTACCAGATATATTGAAAAATGAAAACGTAGAAAGAGTTGCGATCTTGATTAGTTGTAGAGATGAGGAACAGATGATCGGAGTTCCTCAACTCGAAAATAGTACTGGACTCTTGCAAGCCCAGGCGGTATTTGGAGCCATTCAAGAGTGGGATGCAGCAGACAAAATTCAAGCAATGTGCTTTGACACCACAGCTGCAAGTACTGGTCGGGTTAGGGGGGCTTGTGTTTTGCTGGAGCAATCATTGCAAAAAGAACTTTTGTACTTAGCATGCCGTCATCATATTTTGGAAATTATTTTGAAAGCCGTGTTTGATAGCAAGATAGGCTCGACCACTGGTCCTGAACCTAGCGTTTTCAAAAAATTTCAAGTTGGGTGGCCTAAGTTCGACCAAACGAAATACAAAACTAGTCTGCATGATGATAATACGAGTATTGGATGCAAAATTAGTAACATTAATCAAGTTTCACTTTTTTTAATGGATGCCTAGAGGTCGATTTCATTGACTGGAGTGTGGTTTTTAGGGGTATGCATAAAAAGGCACATTTGCTGAAACGGACCACGTTTTGAGATGGGAAAAGCTGAATAACATAAAATCTATAGGATCTTGCGAAAAAAGTATCGGAGTAAAAGTTGAAGAAGATAACATGTCAAATGAAATAAGACCAATTTCAAGTCTCTAGGACAAATGGTTAAACTATGTTATGAGGAAAGAAATAATATTTTTATGAAAAAAAGTGAGTTTTTCTAAACTTCAACCTCGATGCGGCACGGGTTATTGTTATCCGATCGACCTAAAACTTTGGGAATCTCATTTTCTAGTCAAATGGCACCTTTTAGGGGGTTGCCACGATTGAATTTCGAAAGTTGACTTTATGTGACCACAAGGCAATAGGCGAAATTTTTTTTGAGACAATCACTTCTGGCAACCCCCTGGTAGGTGCCATTTGACTAGAAAATGAGATTCGCAAAGTTTTAGGTCGATCGGATAACGTTAACCCGTGCCGCATTGAGGTTGAAGATAAGAAAAACTCACTTTGTTTCATAAAAATACTCTCCTTTTCCTCATAACATAGTAACCATTTGTCCTAGAGACTTGAGATTGGTCTCATTTTACTACAGGATGTAGCGAAAAAATTATGAAAGTAAAAGTTGAAGATAACATTTTCAATAAAATGAGACCAATCTCAAGTCTCTAGGACAAATGGTTACTATGTTATGAGGAAAAGGAGAGTATTTTTATGAAACAAAGTGAGTTTTTCTTATCTTCAACCTCAATGCGGCACGGGTTAACGTTATCCGATCGACCTAAAACTTTGCGAATCTCATTTTCTAGTCAAATGGCACCTACCAGGGGGTTGACAGAAGTGATTGTCTCAAAAAAAATTTCGCCTATTGCCTTGTGGTCACAAAAAGTCAACTTTCGAAATTCAATCGTGGCAACCCCCTAGAAGGTGCCATTTGACTAGAAAATGAGATTCCCAAAGTTTTAGGTCGATCGGATAACATTAACCCGTGCCGCATCGAGGTTGAAGTTTAGAAAAACTCAATTTTTTTCATAAAAATATTATTTCTTTCCTCATAACATAGTAACCATTTGTCCTAGAGACTTGAAATTGGTCTTATTTTATTTGACATGTTATCTTCTTCAACTTTGACTCCGATACTTTAAAAAGTGAAACTTGATTAATGTTACTAATTTTGCATCTAATACTCGTATTATCATCATGTAGACTAGTTTTGTATTTAGTTTGGTCGAACTTAGGCCACCCAACTTGAAATTTTTTGAAAACGCTAGGTTCAGGACCAGTGGTCAAACACGGCTTTCAAATAATTTCCAAAATATGATAACGGCATGCTAAGTACAAAAGTTCTTTTTGCAATAATTGCTCCAGCAAAACACAAGCCCCCCTAACCCGACCAGTATTTGCAGCTGTGGTGTCAAAGCACATTGCTTGAATTTTGTCTGCTGCACCCCACTCTTGAATGGCTCCAAATACCGCCTGGGCTTGCAAGAGTCCTGTACTATTTTCGAGTTGAGGAACTCCGATCAACTGTTCCTCATCTCCACAACTAATCAAGATCGCTACTCTTTCTACGTTTTCATTTTTCAATATATCTGGTAGCTGGTAGTTACCTAGATCCCCCCCCCCCTTACTGCAGCCTCAACCATTACATTTATACCTGAAACATACTCATTTTCAATAAACCTGAGTGATAGAGAAGTGTCAAATCGCCTGGAGGTCGATTTCATTGACTGGAGTGTGGTTTTTAGAGGTATGCGTAAAAAGGCACATTTGCTGAAACGGACCACGTTTAGAGATGGGAAAAGCTGAATAACATAAAATCTACAGGATGTAGCGAAAAAATTATGTAAGTGAAGTTGAAGAAGATAACATTTTCAATATTTCAATAAAATGAGACCAATCTCAAGTCTCGAGGACAAATGGTTACTATGTTATGAGGAAAAGAAGAGTATTTTTATGAAACAAAGTGAGTTTGTCTGATCTTAGGGGGGCTTGTGTTTTGCTATAGCAATTATTGCAAAAAGACCTTTTGTACTTAGCATGCCGTCATCATATTTTGGTAATTATTTTGAAAGCCGTGTTTGATAGCAAGATAGGCTCGGCCACTGGTCCTGAATCTAGCGTTTTCAAAAAATTTCAAGTTGGGTGGCCTAAGTTCGACCAAACTGAATACAAAACCAGTCTACATGATGATAATACGAGTATTAGATGCAAAAATAGTAACATTAATCAAGTTTCACTTTTTTTAATGGATGCCTAGAGGTCGATTTCATTGACTGGAGTGTGGTTTTTAGGGGTATGCATAAAAAGGCACATTTGCTGAAACGGACCACGTTTTGAGATGGGAAAAGCTGAATAACATAAAATCTATAGGATCTAGCGAAAAAAGTATTGGAGTCAAAGTTGAAGAAGATAACATGTCAAATAAAATAAGATCAATTTCAAGTCTCTTGGACGAATGGTTACTATGTTATGAGGAAAGAAATAATATTTTTATGAAAAAAAGTGAGTTTTTCTAAACTTCAACCTCGATGCGGCACGGGTTAATGTTATCCGATCGACCTAAAACTTTGGGAATCTCATTTTCTAGTCAAATGGCACCCTTTAGGGGGTTGCCACGATTGAATTTCGAAAGTTGACTTTTTGTGACCACAAGGCAATAGGCAAAATTTTTTTTGAGAAAATCACTTCTGGCAACCCCCCAAAAGGTGCCATTTGACTAGAAAATGAGATTCGCAAAGTTTTAGGTCGATCGGATAACGTTAACCCGTGCCGCATTGAGGTTGAAGATCAGAAAAACTCACTTTGTTTCATGAAAATACTCTTCTTTTCTTCATAACATAGTAACCATTTGTCCTAGAGACTTGAGATTGGTCTCATTTTACTGAAAATGTTATCTTCTTCAACCTTTACTTCCATAAATTTTTCGCGACATCCTGTACATTCTATGTTATTCAGCTTTTCCCATCTCAAAACGTGGTCCGTTTCAGCAAATGTGCCTTTTTACGCATACCCCTAAAAACCACACTCCAGTCAATGAAATCGACCTCCAGGCGATTTGACACATCTTTATCACTCTGGTTTATTGAAAATGAGTATGTTTCAGGTATAAGTGTAAAGGTTGAGGCTGCAATAAGGGGTGTCTGGTGGGGGGGGGGGGGGGATCTAGGTAACTTCCAACTACCAGATATATTGAAAAATGAAAACGTAGAAAGAGTTGCGATCTTGATTAGTTGTAGAGATGAGGAACAGATGATCGGAGTTCCTCAACTCGAAAATAGTACTGGACTCTTGCAAGCCCAGGCGGTATTTGGAGCCATTCAAGAGTGGGATGCAGCAGACAAAATTCAAGCAATGTGCTTTGACACCACAGCTGCAAATACTGGTCGGGTTAGGGGGGCTTGTGTTTTGCTGGAGCAATTAATACAAAAAGAACTTTTGTACTTAGCATGCCGTCATCATATTTTGGAAATTATTTTGAAAGCCGTGTTTGATAGCAAGATAGGCTCGACCACTGGTCCTGAACCTAGCGTTTTCAAAAAATTTCAAGTTGGGTGGCCTAAGTTCGACCAAACGAAATACAAAACTAGTCTGCATGATGATAATACGAGTATTGGATGCAAAATTAGTAACATTAATCAAGTTTCACTTTTTTTAATGGATGCCTAGAGGTCGATTTCATTGACTGGAGTGTGGTTTTTAGGGGTATGCATAAAAAGGCACATTTGCTGAAACGGACCACGTTTTGAGATGGGAAAAGCTGAATAACATAAAATCTATAGGATCTAGCGAAAAAAGTATTGGAGTAAAAGTTGAAGAAGATAACATGTCAAATGAAATAAGACCAATTTCAAGTCTCTAGGACAAATGGTTAAACTATGTTATGAGGAAAGAAATAATATTTTTATGAAAAAAAGTGAGTTTTTCTAAACTTCAACCTCGATGCGGCACGGGTTATTGTTATCCGATCGACCTAAAACTTTGGGAATCTCATTTTCTAGTCAAATGGCACCTTTTAGGGGGTTGCCACGATTGAATTTCGAAAGTTGACTTTATGTGACCACAAGGCAATAGGCGAAATTTTTTTTGAGACAATCACTTCTGGCAACCCCCTGGTAGGTGCCATTTGACTAGAAAATGAGATTCGCAAAGTTTTAGGTCGATCGGATAACGTTAACCCGTGCCGCATTGAGGTTGAAGATCAGAAAAACTCACTTTGTTTCATAAAAATACTCTTCTTTTCCTCATAACATAGTAACCATTTGTCCTCGAGACTTGAGATTGGTCTCATATTATTGAAAATGTTATCTTCTTCAACTTTACTTACATAATTTTTTCGCTACATCCTGTAGATTTTATGTTATTCAGCTTTTCCCATCTCTAAACGTGGTCCGTTTCAGCAAATGTGCCTTTTTACGCATACCCCTAAAAACCACACTCCAGTCAATGAAATCGACCTCCAGGCGATTTGACACTTCATTATCACTCTGGTTTATTGAAAATGAGTATGTTTCAGGTATAAATGTAAAGGTTGAGGCTGCAATAAGGGAGGCGGGGGGGGATGTAGGTAACTACCAGCTACCAGATATACTGAAAAATGAAAACGTAGCAGAGTAGCGATCTTGATTAGTTGTGGAGATGAGGAACAGTTGATCGGAGTTCCTCAACTCGAAAATAGTACAGGACTCTTGCAAGCCCAGGCGGTATTTGGGGCCATTCAAGAGTGGGGTGCAGCAGACAAAATTCAAGCAACGTGCTTTGACACCACAGCTGCAAATACTGGTCGGGTTAGGGGGGCTTGTGTTTTGCTATAGCAATTATTGCAAAAAGACCTTTTGTACTTAGCATGCCGTCATCATATTTTGGTAATTATTTTGAAAGCCGTGTTTGATAGCAAGATAGGCTCGGCCACTGGTCCTGAACCTAGCGTTTTCAAAAAATTTCAAGTTGGGTGGCCTAAGTTCGACCAAACTGAATACAAAACCAGTCTACATGATGATAATACGAGTATTAGATGCAAAATTAGTAACATTAATCAAGTTTCACTTTTTTTAATGGATGCCTAGAGGTCGATTTCATTGACTGGAGTGTGGTTTTTAGGGGTATGCATAAAAAGGCACATTTGCTGAAACGGACCACGTTTTGAGATGGGAAAAGCTGAATAACATAAAATCTATAGGATCTAGCGAAAAAAGTATTGGAGTCAAAGTTGAAGAAGATAACATGTCAAATAAAATAAGATCAATTTCAAGTCTCTAGGACGAATGGTTACTATGTTATGAGGAAAGAAATAATATTTTTATGAAAAAAAGTGAGTTTTTCTAAACTTCAACCTCGATGCGGCACGGGTTAATGTTATCCGATCGACCTAAAACTTTGGGAATCTCATTTTCTAGTCAAATGGCACCCTTTAGGGGGTTGCCACGATTGAATTTCGAAAGTTGACTTTTTGTGACCACAAGGCAATAGGCAAAATTTTTTTTGAGAAAATCACTTCTGGCAACCCCCCAAAAGGTGCCATTTGACTAGAAAATGAGATTCGCAAAGTTTTAGGTCGATCGGATAACGTTAACCCGTGCCGCATTGAGGTTGAAGATCAGAAAAACTCACTTTGTTTCATGAAAATACTCTTCTTTTCTTCATAACATAGTAACCATTTGTCCTAGAGACTTGAGATTGGTCTCATTTTACTGAAAATGTTATCTTCTTCAACCTTTACTTCCATAAATTTTTCGCGACATCCTGTACATTTTATGTTATTCAGCTTTTCCCATCTCAAAACGTGGTCCGTTTCAGCAAATGTGCCTTTTTACGCATACCCCTAAAAACCACACTCCAGTCAATGAAATCGACCTCCAGGCGATTTGACACATCTTTATCACTCTGGTTTATTGAAAATGAGTATGTTTCAGGTATAAGTGTAAAGGTTGAGGCTGCAATAAGGGGTGTCTGGTGGGGGGGGGGGGGGATCTAGGTAACTTCCAACTACCAGATATATTGAAAAATGAAAACGTAGAAAGAGTTGCGATCTTGATTAGTTGTAGAGATGAGGAACAGATGATCGGAGTTCCTCAACTCGAAAATAGTACTGGACTCTTGCAAGCCCAGGCGGTATTTGGAGCCATTCAAGAGTGGGATGCAGCAGACAAAATTCAAGCAATGTGCTTTGACACCACAGCTGCAAATACTGGTCGGGTTAGGGGGGCTTGTGTTTTGCTGGAGCAATTAATACAAAAAGAACTTTTGTACTTAGCATGCCGTCATCATATTTTGGAAATTATTTTGAAAGCCGTGTTTGATAGCAAGATAGGCTCGACCACTGGTCCTGAACCTAGCGTTTTCAAAAAATTTCAAGTTGGGTGGCCTAAGTTCGACCAAACGAAATACAAAACTAGTCTGCATGATGATAATACGAGTATTGGATGCAAAATTAGTAACATTAATCAAGTTTCACTTTTTTTTAATGGATGCCTAGAGGTCGATTTCATTGACTGGAGTGTGGTTTTTAGGGGTATGCATAAAAAGGCACATTTGCTGAAACGGACCACGTTTTGAGATGGGAAAAGCTGAATAACATAAAATCTATAGGATCTAGCGAAAAAAGTATTGCAGTAAAAGTTGAAGAAGATAACATGTCAAATGAAATAAGACCAATTTCAAGTCTCTAGGACAAATGGTTAAACTATGTTATGAGGAAAGAAATAATATTTTTATGAAAAAAAGTGAGTTTTTCTAAACTTCAACCTCGATGCGGCACGGGTTATTGTTATCCGATCGACCTAAAACTTTGGGAATCTCATTTTCTAGTCAAATGGCACCTTTTAGGGGGTTGCCACGATTGAATTTCGAAAGTTGACTTTATGTGACCACAAGGCAATAGGCGAAATTTTTTTTGAGACAATCACTTCTGGCAACCCCCTGGTAGGTGCCATTTGACTAGAAAATGAGATTCGCAAAGTTTTAGGTCGATCGGATAACGTTAACCCGTGCCGCATTGAGGTTGAAGATAAGAAAAACTCACTTTGTTTCATAAAAATACTCTCCTTTTCCTCATAACATAGTAACCATTTGTCCTAGAGACTTGAGATTGGTCTCATATTATTGAAAATGTTATCTTCTTCAACTTTACTTACATAATTTTTTCGCTACATCCTGTAGATTTTATGTTATTCAGCTTTTCCCATCTCTAAACGTGGTCCGTTTCAGCAAATGTGCCTTTTTACGCATACCCCTAAAAACCACACTCCAGTCAATGAAATCGACCTCCAGGCGATTTGACACTTCATTATCACTCTGGTTTATTGAAAATGAGTATGTTTCAGGTATAAATGTAAAGGTTGAGGCTGCAATAAGGGGGGTGGGGGGGGGGGGGGGGGGGGGGGGGGGGGGGGGGGGATGTAGGTAACTACCAGCTACCAGATATACTGAAAAATGAAAACGTAGCAGAGTAGCGATCTTGATTAGTTGTGGAGATGAGGAACAGTTGATCGGAGTTCCTCAACTCGAAAATAGTACTGGACTCTTGCAAGCCCAGGCGGTATTTGGGGCCATTCAAGAGTGGGGTGCAGCAGACAAAATTCAAGCAACGTGCTTTGACACCACAGCTGCAAATACTGGTCGGGTTAGGGGGGCTTGTGTTTTGCTATAGCAATTATTGCAAAAAGGACCTTTTGTACTTAGCATGCCGTCATCATATTTTGGTAATTATTTTGAAAGCCGTGTTTGATAGCAAGATAGGCTCGGCCACTGGTCCTGAACCTAGCGTTTTCAAAAAATTTCAAGTTGGGTGGCCTAAGTTCGACCAAACTGAATACAAAACCAGTCTACATGATGATAATACGAGTATTAGATGCAAAATTAGTAACATTAATCAAGTTTTCACTTTTTTTAATGGATGCCTAGAGGTCGATTTCATTGACTGGAGTGTGGTTTTTAGGGGTATGCATAAAAAGGCACATTTGCTGAAACGGACCACGTTTGAGATGGGAAAAGCTGAATAACATAAAATCTATAGGATCTAGCGAAAAAAGTATTGGATTCAAAGTTGAAGAAGATAACATGTCAAATAAAATAAGATCAATTTCAAGTCTCTAGGACGAATGGTTACTATGTTATGAGGAAAGAAATAATA